>LAPY01000304.1:4903-17509 GCA_000970635.1 Eragrostis tef | reverse complement strand
CCGCCGCCGCCGCTGGCCACCCAGAGCTGCACGGCGACGACGACCAGCACCGGGGACAGGATGAGGAAGCCCCGGAGCTGGTAGACCAGGCTCTCCACCGCCGACTCGCACCACGAGATCAGCGCGGTGGCGAGCAGCAGAGTGACCGTCGCGAGGAAGATGACGACGGGCACCGACGAGAGCCAGCCGCGGCGGGCTCGCTGCTGCTGCGCCGAGTAGTTGTAGTAGTATGGCGCCGGCTGGTAGTACGGCGAGTTGTAGTAGTAGCCGGCGGTGCTCGCCATGTCCGTGCGAGAACTGGTCAATTCTACGCGAAATTAAGTTGCTTCCTTCTGCGAACCTAAAGTGACCTTACCTCGTGCCGCTTAATTGGCTAGCTACTGCGACATGCCTTGTGGTCATGGAGATGTGCCGCGAAAGGGGCTTATATATAGGCGTTAGGAGCAGTAGCAGAGATGGTCTAGGTCGATGGCTACTTGGGTTGGGAAAGAAATTCACTTGGGCAACTTGGGATGAGGGGATTCTGACGTGCCTCCAATGGATGTGCGCCACATGGCGCCAACCAAGCGGCGATGAGGAAGGGTGGAGCGACGAGGGACATGGCTTTCAAAGTTGGCGTTGGCGGCGTTGGAGGCTTGTGTCAAGTGTCATGGTCTCATGGATGCATGCGGCTTTCGGTGATGATGACCAAGCCGGGGACCTTCACTCATGGAGCTTTTCTTTGATGATTAGTTCGAGCGCTTTTGGCACGTCATTAGGCCGTTGTTATGAGCTCCTTTTCGTAGTTTACGATCTAGTTAGGTGCTGATTACATTCTTTTTGTGTGTGTGATTAAGGTGCTGATTACATTCGATCATCAATCATTAAGCAGCTTCATGCATCAACTACCTGAGCAACGAATATGTGACGTGGGCTAGTACTCTGCAGAAGTCGGTGTAGTTTCTGACATTTTCTGCTTGTCTTGGTCTTGCTTTCTACTGTACCAGGCTCCAGTGCCGGTGTGCCATGGGGTCATGGTTGAAAAACGAAGCCAGGAAGGCTGACTTGCGATCCAAGCCATGCCGAGCCGACTCTCGGGTTCTGGCCCAGATGTTACAAGACGTTTGACCACACGCCCAAGTCAACCACGAGACAATGCAAGTCAAACTAGAGAAAAACTTTCGTGGTTGCAGCGCAGCGCAGCGCAGTGGTCTTATCCGGATGCAGTCGTTTGCGTGCTGACGCAGCGCTGTACCTTGCTCGAGTAGCCATGGTCGGTGCCTGCAGTCCCTATGACATGGAGAAATTTTGGGTCAGGTAACCACGAAATTCCACAGGCCATTGCTTTCTCCTTTCTATTTCCTTCCCCCCTTTGTCAATGTGCACTGCCATACAAAAACTTTCGGCACCGATGTTGCTCGTGACAAGAAGATGAAACATCCTGACAATACAAACACCATAAAGTTTCGTCAAAAAAATACAAACACCATAAAAAAATCTTTGGAAATTAGATGATGCCGGTATTGTAACCTTTAGAGGAAGCTGAAAGTCAACCAGTTTTAAATGATCTTCAGATAACATTGTAGCGTGGTTTATGGCACTAGTGATATCAAGCTGCCCATAGGCAAAGGATGATCTATAAATGGAGGTAAAGATAATCAGGTAATGAAAGTTCCGTCACATGTACCAATATATTCATATTCAAAATTCTTCAAAATACAACGTGGTTAAAACATTTACTCTTGATCGAGGCCAAGCGAACATATCGCAGTACATTCAGACTTCTATCTGTGTCCATAGGTCAGATCGCGGAAATGGTTGAAAGCCCAAGATAAACCAGATCCGCGGCCCTGATTGATATATACAAAACACACGCTGGCTCTAATCCAATTACATATATTCCCAAAAAAACATCTAAATGCAATCCATGTACACTGGTTCATACAGGGAGAGATCCTCATATCCGTGCAAGGTGCATCGCTGAAGCTCAGATTAGAAAAAGTTTTCTGTCATGATCCTCTCCAGTTTCATGATCCATTAAATTTGGCATCAATGGCATCATGGTCAATTCCCTGAGCCTTCTTCAACTTAGCCACTAAAACCCACATGTTCGCAATCTCTCCCTCCAGGAATGCCTCCTTTTGCTTCGAATCCTCGATTTTCTTCTGAAGTTCTGCCTCTCTTTGGTCCTTCTCCATAAGCATCACCTCCAAAGCTTGTTCTCTCTCATAGCTAGCATGGATGTCTCTTCTGATAGCTGAATCATGAAGTTTAGTACTCCTAGCCACTTTTGGACCATTGATTGCTAGTCCTTGAGCTGATTTTTTTGCTGACGCCAACTCACTAGCAAGCCTCTCATTGCGGTTCATGAGTTTGGTAACCTTTCCAGATAGTGCTTTCAATTCTTCGCCTGCGGCTGATGCTAGGCCTTTTGCGTACATTCTTTCCTCCAGCAGCTTTTGATTACGAGCCTCTAGTTGATTTTTGGCTTCAGTCAATTCGCGCAATCTTAGGTTGAGATCATCAATCTCTGACTGAAGAAGGAACAGAAGTAAAATAAGATAACGCTTATTTGGTCATCCAATTAGTTCAACCCAGTGAGTGATATTACTAAGGATTAGCGAAGAGAAATATTAACTACATTATTGATAATTGGCACTTCGGCAGCATTGAATATGTGGCTGGGCAAAAATACATTAGTAGAATTTAGGAAAATCTTATCGTAAGATCAGTACAGACTCAGTATGTGTGCCAAAAACTGCCAGCCTTCCACTAGTATCAGCACTGGCAAAATCGGGCTAGTGACATGTCAAGCAATTAAGCTACTCAAATCTGGCCAGCTGAAAATTCCTCAAATCTACTGCAACAAAAAGAGAAATACTGCAGTTGGCTGAAATATTTTTGGACCAAGTGCAGGAAAAGGCAAACCTGTTGTGCTTTTTGCAGTTCATCAGAGACGTCCATAGATACTACATTTCCTGTGTGAACTTGTGATCCAACTTGATGGTTGATATCTGCATTCTGCAATTTAATGCTTTTGGACAATAACTCATTAGCTTCAAGAGCTTCAGAAAGCTGTTCGTTTAAGTGAGCAACTGTTTCTTGCAATTCATGGCATCGGGTTGCCTGATAACATAAGAATTCGGAAATGACATGTCTTTTTTCTGTTATTTGGATTAACTTACAACCAAATGATTACCGTTTGCTTTAGCTGGTCTTGGATTACTCTGTTATCTGCTGTCTTGAGCTGCACAAAATTCAAAATAGCATCAATAAATTTCATAAAACTACAACTATTTGTTCTCTTGTATCAGAAAACAACTTTTGGTGCTAGTTTCAGAAAGCTACAACTTTGACACCCTGTTTCAGAAAACTACAACTTTTCTGTCTGGTCCCACAAGTCAGCCTCACAAGTGCAAGTGTTCTAAAGCTAAGACCGACTAGTGGGACCAGAACAAAAGTTGTAGTTTTCTGAAATAAAGTGTCAACGTTGTTATAGTTTTCTAAAACTAGCACCAAAAGTTGTAGTTTTTTTTATACAAGAGCACAAATAGTTGTGGTTTTGTGAAATTTACCAGTAAAAAGAAAAACACATCAACAATGCAGAAACAATATAGTTGTATGACACCTAGGTAAGGGATCCTTAGGGTCTAGGGAACACTAGAGAAACGTTAACCATGGCACTGCATTCCGGTGAATTTAATTTAATACCCTCACTAAGTTGCGCGGTGGTTGGGCAAGAATGAGAACGTCCTAGTACCCCTTCCATTACAATAGTGCTCATAGTCTCCAGTCTTACACGTTTTGCGTTCGCCTCCAGGTTCAGCATGAACAAGGGCGGATCACTATCCATTACATTAACTTCCTTGCTCCTCTGGTCACTAATATACGAAAATGGGAAAGTACATTCTTGATAGTAACCTGCCTTTATTCCTATTCCATTTTGCTAATAAATACTTTCTAGAAGCATGTATACAAGAAGCATACTCTGCAGATAATTTATATACCTCAAGTTCGAAGGCTTTCTCATTGAGCTGCTCCAGTAGCTTTGTGTGAGACTGCAAAATCATTGCAACAGTTTGATATGTATTTACAGTTCAAAGAATTAAACAGTTGGAAACCAATTGATGCAGATAATACAACCAGTGGAACGTCCAACTGATCGAGCTTCCCTTTAATCTGTCTTTCCAGATATGCTATGTGCTGCTTCTTGCCCTTAATCTCGTCACTGACCTTCTTCATTTCCATCTTCAAATACATAAGTACAGCTTCAGAAAAACACAGAACACTTGTTATTATATACTGAAAAAAATGCACAAAGGGACATTACCTCAATCCGCTCATTTGTTCTTCTTGCAGCTTCCTCTGTGAGGCGCTTTAGAACACTTGTATGGAGTGCAACCTCCCCTGATAAGATCTTCAATTGCTCCCTCAGTAGATCAACATGATCCGTTGTTTTTTCCCTGACCTGTCACCATTATATGTATCAGATGTTGTCACTGCTATTTTTATCAACTTGCAAACACGTCCCAAGAAACAGATCCATTTGTGTCCATCCACTGACCAAGAGATCTATGCTAAATCATTTGATTTAGAATGGTTAGTTTTCAAAGGTTGACAGACATTGTTTTCAGTTCCATGAGATACCCAAGTGCCTACTTCCATACGACAGTTATCTACTGAACTTCGTTCTAGAAAATGACTCGAAATGAAATTTGGACTTTACGTATTACATAAACACTACTGGTAACTTCTAAGTAAATTTTTTTTAGCTAAATTCAAACCTTAAATATAGTGAAATATTTAGCCAGATTGGCTTCTCACAAGGTCGAGTCTCCTAAATATTTATACCACACAATGTGCATTGTTTCCAGTTATATATGTAGTAGAATAAAAAAAGAAATATGTGCTCATATCTCAATACCCAAGGAACTTCTTCACCAGTAAGGTGGTCAAAATGAATCTCTTCATGGCCAATACTCAGCAGATCGACTGATACATCCTCGGCAAGCAAAGAATTTGGCATCATCTGTTCTGATGGAAAATAAATTCCATTCGCTGAGGGTGTCAAAGGGGCAGTGAATGCTTTCCTCAGGATAGATTGGTCACCGTTCAAGCTTGTCAGAGCAGCAAAACCAGCAGCATGCTTCTGAATACAGTTCAGCATGTAATGTAAAGGTCATTAAAAGTAGAGTTCTACATACCAAAAAAGAACATATACCCTTTATATTGATTCCAGAATAACACACATCAGAAATTCATCATAATTCATACTGCATCTTCATTGGCAGCAGATAATTAGTCATGTGTATGGCCATGAAATATGCCGCTTGGCTGATCGGCTATTGAGTGAAAGCTACATGTTGTATCATCACCATATTCAAAAATATCAAAGAGATGGATACAGCGTCTGATTGGTATACCCGAAATTTGAACCAGTTAAGGAGCCCTTTGCGATTCTTCTTCTCCCCCTTGGAAGAAATTTCAAGTGTTTCATCGAATACTTCCATAGGAACATATACATGATTCTTTTCTGAGTCCATTGCGATATCTTGCCTTCTATGTGGAAGATATGCCAGCTGCAATTTTATCAGATAAACTTAGAAAAGCAACACACAAACACCAATGAAATGGCATTATTATAAGATAAATACAATCTAACAGATTTATAAAGTCTAGTAAGTTTATATTAACAACAGACCTCCTCTTCACCAAAAGAATAACTTCTCCTTGGGTGAGGCCATTGGGGCAATCTAGGTGTCTGGGTTGCTTTCGTGGAAACAAGGATTAGCTTTGTTAGACGTTGTATCCTCGCAAGCAAAGCAGCTTTAGCAGCTTCCTCTTGTTCCAGTCTAGACTGAAGTTTCACTTTACCATCTTCCAGCTTTTCAAATGATGAGAAACTTCGTTAGAAATTAGGATCCACCAATGAGGCAATGAAGCCAACATGAACTATCCAATGGTAATACTAATGGCATAATGCACCCAAGTAGTGGCAACAGATATAGTAATATTTACTTCGAAGACTATAAATGGAGTGAAAGCCAGCACAATACCAAAATGTAATGCATAAATAAATCACCTTCTGTTTCCAAAGAATGACATTATCTTCGGTGGCAACCTTTGAAGTACCAGTAAGTATACCCCTTTTCAGTTGGTCTAGCTCTTCCTTCAGTTGGCGAATTTCATTTTGGTACTTCTTTATTAATGATTTCTCATCCAAAATCTGCAAACGATGATTGCAATTGCAAATCACAAAGAATGAATCATAGGTACAAAAGATTATTTAGCTTCTAGAGTAATAAGTCGAAAGAATATGCTAAAAAAATACAGATACACCTTGTTTTGCAATGCTTGGATCTCAATGTGTTTTGCACGGTGAGCAAACTTTAATGTGTTATGAGTCTCTTCTGAATTGCTTGACCCAGGTGTAACAGTGCATATTAACTGCACGAGAAGAAGTCAGAATGCAAATGCAACGCCCATGAATAATTCCGAGCAGTACCTGGAGAAACAACTCACCGAAACACGTCCTTGACCGCTTAAGGATGACTGAAGCAACCGTGTTAATTTTGAGTCTCGAAATGGAACATGAGTTGCTTTTCCATCAGTCAGTTTCGATATCACCTGAAGTATGCAAAAAAAAACACTTTCCCTTATCTAAAACGGTAAACATAAACAACACATGGGTTAAACATCTTGCAAATAAATGAAGACAAAGTGTAAACTTTGGTTGATAGATCGGCCTAAAACTATTAGATAAACAAAGCATTACCATATCACATGAAACAGAGACAATCATTGAACTTTATATCATGTGAAACAGAAACAATCTATTTGTGGGGGAGGGGGGGGGGACAAAAACAATCATTGGAAAGCAATATTCCATACATGGATATCAGTCTGAGGATTCAGGGTGACAACATGCATCCAACTAATTTAAGATCAGTGATCTCATTTGTGGTCAAATATGCAAAATGAAAGTGAACAGGTTAACCTCTTGCTTACACAGGCCACACAAATAAAGAACAATAGCATCATAAATGTTACACATATGAATGTGGCCCACCGTTCCAAGAGTCAGCAAGCTTTTATTGATATACGATCCTTCCTTCCGGCGTACTCCTGTAGTTTCAGCCCTTGAACTCTCAGAACCTGCGAGATCGATGAGGTTCTGCAATTGGGCGAGAAAATTAAAAAGCCAGCGTATTGTTCCTGTGTGAATACTTAGAAAATTCATATGATGCAACAAAATAATGGTAAAAATAAATGAAATATGTGGCATGCCCTATGCGTAGAATCAATTATTGCGGAAAGGGAGATGAATGGACTAAGAAAACAAAAGCCAAATGCAAATGGAATGGGCGAAAAGAAACAAAAAAATGGGATCCGTGAGTTATCACACCAGCTGAGAGAAGGTAACTGCCTCCCCTTCACTGGACTCACGACAGGGGCTGCTCTCTATTGTCTGCACCAAACGTTAAACTGAATAGTGTTAAAGATGCACTCACAAGATTAAACGAGACCTGCACTTCTACACATCAATCTTAGTGTTGAATTTTTTTAAGCACCGAACAATCAAGAATGCGACATGTATATTAAAGAAGAAAACATACAAAATCACATTTACTCTATGTCTCCATAAAACAAACACCTTCATTCCTAATTACCAGTGTGAAAATTGTATGACTTCTGCTGCTTAACAGATTGAAGTTAGTGGATCCAACATGTCTATGCTCTGAAAGTGGAACAAACACATTGAACTATAAGAACATTGATCAAGTGCTATTAACTTCAAAATGAAAAATGTGTAAGCCAATAAAGTCTGAAGTATCATATACTAATAAAAGTAAATATACGCATATCAAGTAGAATTTGGAGAAATTGAAATCAATCTGGCACGTCCCTTCAATGAATAGTGGCCAGTTAATGTAAGTACAGCTAATCACTTAATGCAGATGCAGTTTCAGTTTATAATTCGTTACAAGTAGTTAGTTTACAAGCAATCCTACCACTGGAACAATCATGAAATTTTGATTTCCCGTTTTCGATGCTCAACGGATTTTGTATCAATTATGAAGTGTGAATGTTGTTACCTGACATCCTGCTATACAATTTTTTTGTAGAGAGGGAGGGGGTCAGTAAGGTAATTCATCATTCTAACATTCTTAGTGAAGGGTGCAGCAGGCAATCAAAGACATGGCTCAGACCAAGTGGCCACGGGGTTAAATAGTGGAATATCGGCAACGAATCCTTAAGGCTCATATTCTGATAGTCAGTACATTAAGCATTAACAAAATCACCTTCTCCAGCTGTAATAAGGGACAGAGCATGTACAAGAGATAACACTGCTTCTTCCTTTATGCCTTCGACAAATGTTCCCTAAGATGATGAGAGATAAAAAACAAAAATTACTTATATCTTTTAAAGAAAATTACTGTATGTCACGGTCATCTGCGGTAATTAGTAGCTTAGGCGTGAACTTCCATGTAAAATAATCTGATACTCTATTTCACATTCAACTGCAATCTTCAACATTCAAAAAACTCTCCAAGAATAATTAACTTGATGTGGACTAGAAGAATCTGTTATGAGAAACTTAACATGCAAAGCACTACCAAAGAACTTAGATCCTGGTGGACATAAGGACAGTACTTTACTGACTCTCAGGAAACAACAACCAGTAATAGTCCTCAAAAGTAATGTTCATTTAGTTCAAAGTTAGCTGTTTGGAAGAAAAAATTAATCATATTACGCTTTTGATTTATCAGTGGAGAAGTGCAAGTGCATGACGGTAGATTGTGGACAAAACATGAGACCATTACCAGTATAAGATTCAGTTACTAAGGGAGATATTTTGCACCTGAAGATCCTCTCTAATTCTTAAGTTCTGCCCTGAAGGGTTTAGTAGATCATTGACGACCTATATAAACAAACTTCTCGATCAATATACAGATAGAGAGAGAGAGAAAGAAGATTAAATCATTTGTAGTTCAGTTAACTAGTTGATGAACAGAAAATATAGTAATCAGCAGGTTCAGATAAATAGAATGACATCCAGAGACACTTTCCACCCGCCTGTATCACATATGTGTAACAATCTGACTGAGTCACCGGAAGCATCAATAAACAAGGCAACCACAAAACATCCAGGTGTATAATTGCCATGACCAAACTCTGGCATTACAATTTGTTAGCAACTAGTCAACAAGCATTACAAAAAGAAGGCTAACATTTTTACTGAAGACCCAAAACAGCAGTTATCTTTTCTGATTTTCCTTTTTTTCTGGAGTCTACTTATTCCATGGTTGGAATGATGACAAAGAAACGGTGGTCCAAATTCAAGTTTTAATAGATCATCACAGGAAAAGGCGCAAATGGGGACACAAACCTCATTATAGATTTCCAAGTATGACATACGGAGTAGAAACTCTCGATTTGGAGTCTGCAAAAATGTGTGCGGAGAGATGCAAATGAAATCAATGAATAATGTCAAATCAACTACTTGATTGAAGAGTGGATGCCAAATAATACCTCTTGTATTAAACTAAATACATCTTTCACAGCCAAAGGTATGATACCTGGGGATCTTTGATCTCCCTGCTCATAAAACGAGCATATATTAAGGAAAATGGAAATTATTGGAAATGTGTACACAATACAAACGACATGCTTCAAGGAAACTACGTTACTATCATGTTTAGAAAAGGTTATAAGTAGCACAATCTATCACCAGATTATCACAGAATAATCTACATGAGCGATGTCCCATGTGAAACAAAAGGGCAGAAAGAGTATCAGTTCTATAAGCAAAATGGAAGCAACGAATTAAATTGGATAATGTAAAGTCTACAAGAACAAGCTCTAAATCATAAGTGGCTGAAATCGTATCTTAGTCACTGAACTGTTTCTGCAGTATATATTTAGAGTACCATATTAGAGAGCATGTGATGCTGTATTTCCTCAAATAAAAATGTTTCTGCTCAGTGCACTTCAAAGTTCAAAGAACAAGACTAACGAAATACCAATATCATATGGCTCAAACTCTACAGAAGCATATTTATCAAATGTTAGTTTATTGCTATAAGTTCCTCACATGCATTGTATGTGTCTTCCCACTGCTTGTAACTCCATATGCAAATATTGTACCTGCGGCAGTACAAAGAAGTAGATGTTGTCAAAAGAAATTCTTAAACAATATATGATCATACATTTAATGACATCCAAGCTACTTCACTAGCAAAAACTAATTTTAGTCCATTGACTTTTACATAAATAAACAAGTTGCTTGAACCTGTTAGATGTATATGTATTCTTGTAGTTTCCCCGTTGTGTAAGGGGTTTTCTGCATATTTACCTACACTTGTACATGTATATATTTAGGCCTAGTGCCCCCATAATGAATACAAGTGATCCAAGAGAGCCCCATAAACCTCCCTTAAATCAAAATATTGGGATCTAATAAAAAAAACCATCTCCAACAGGACCCCAAAACCACCCCCTGTTTTTTCATAGCCCCTCCTAAACTCTCCTCATTTGTAGCTAAAAACAGGGAAAGAATTGGGTCCCATCTCTTCTTTTTCCTATGGAATTAATGTTTTTTCCCCAAATTCTGACGTGGCCCAATAAAAAATATTTTAATCCATTTTTGGGGGAGGAATGTTGGAGGAGGAGAGAAAACTTGCCCCTTATAATTTTTTGGTTGCTCCCAAAAACAAATTTATGGGGCTAATTTTATATAAGTACCTTGGACATGCTCTAGAGCCAAAATTTTGGGGTTTTTTTCCCTAGCGCATTGCACTTGCGCGTAACCCACCACCACGATCTGTACGTCCGGCCATCATCTTTGATACCTCTTCACCGCTGGTTCTTGGTTAGATCTCATCGTCGATCCACTACCGGAGCTCATTGGAGTCTTCTCGATTTGGCCTCTGCACGTCGGATCTTTCCTCTTGCCCGCCTTACCGAGTTGTTGCCGTTCTTCTCCGTGGGACGAGCCGCTGCCTCCTTCCTCGACGAGTTGCGCCGCCGCCTCCATTGATGGACACGTCCCGGCCTCAGTTCAAGCTGCCGCCGTCGCTCCCCTCGACAAGCCACCTCAAATCGACGCCGCCGCCGCCGCCCCCAATCGAGGTTGTTGACTGCGCCACCTCCAACTCCGCCGGGTCGCGCTCACCTGCGCAGCTGCGCTACCTCTCCGTGATTCGCGGCAGCCAGGGCGAGGCCCTCGCGGAGCCGCAGCTGCTCAGTCGTCTGCTGGTCGGGATTTCTTTGGCTCAATGTGCGTTCGGCGTCGTTTTCTTGGCTGAACGTCCGTCTGTTTTCTGGTCGCTACCTCACCTCTATATCCATATATATTTGTGTCTAGTGCCCTCATAATGAATACAAGTGCTATTCATAACAGAACCAACTCCACAGACCTCGGGGGTGTTCCACTATATTTTGAAATATAGATATGGGAACCAGAAACTGCATGTCTGCTAAAGTTCTCCAGAAAACATCAGTTATTTGCGTAATCATAGGAGACTTTTAGCTTTAGAGAAAAAAGAAAACATTGCATGAACAAGAGAATGAAACTTGAATTACCGTTTATTCCTTCCATGGCTCCACTAACAACATGCTGAGCTGCAGCATTATACACACGGCGTGTTGTTGTAGTTGGCCCGAAAACTCGATCTGGATATGAATTCCATATCAACCTCTAATAAAGAAAGATTTAACGGAAAAAAGGCTTCAAGAATCACAGCAGCAATCCTTCGTCATTCATTTGCAATAACAGGCTCAAACATGAACTTGAACGACACTACTATCCTCTTAAATGCATTGCTCAAACAAGCTACCCTGTTGACTATAAAAATTGTGAATTGCCGACTCCCATGCGATGAAATCACATGTCAGGCACTAACAAACCCACAAATCACTCACTGGGCTAACATTGTAGCACCACGTCACGCAAACTTATTTTCCTAATTGAATTCATCAGATTTTAAACCAATTTTTTAGGGCCAACTTTACATAACAGTAATGTTTTGATGGCACCCAGTGCGATCCTTACAACCGCCGGGGAAAAAAACGAATCGAAGAATCATCCATGTACTGACCGTAGGCGTACGCAACGCTGGGGTTCTGCTGGCTCCGCACAGTGGTGTCGCCGTCTGCATACCAAGCAATCTCCTCCCCAAGGCGAATTTCCCGCTGGCTTCAACACAAACGCACATATAAAAAATAAAATTCACCACCAAAATCAATCCGCATTGCTCCAATCCAAGCTCAACCAAACGGAGGAAATCGCGAGCACGCGCCGCACAGCAGGACCCAACCTGAGCGGCCGGAAACGGACCGTGACGGTGACGCTCTCCTTGTTGGCCCCCGGTGCGTAGGGCGGGAGGTCCGCCGCCGCCGGGGAAGGCGCGTCCGGTTGATGCCGCGACGCCATGGCGATCACCTCAGCGTGGCGCGCGCGTGGAGCTCGCCATTGGCGCGGCTGCGGGCCGCATTTGGGGGGTGTGGGTGCAGCGCGTAGGCGAGGCGCGCGCGCGGGTCGGTTCGGTTGGGCTCGCCCCTTTCGCTTGCCTTTGAAGCCATCCGGGGACGGAGGGAGCGGGTGAAAAGCTCCCTCGTTTCTAG
>LAPY01000303.1:180066-190269 GCA_000970635.1 Eragrostis tef | reverse complement strand
GTGTCTGCCCCTCGTCGTCGTCGTCGTCGAGGGCGGGCGGAGAGTGAGAGGGGAGCGGTCGGCGAGGGCCGGTGGTGGATGGCGGTGGAGTACCACTGCTGCGAGGCCGGGTTCTTCGAGCACATCGCCATCATCATCTTGCTGGTGCTCTTCGCGGGGCTCATGTCGGGCCTCACCCTGGGGCTCATGTCGCTCAGCCTCGTCGACCTCGAGGTCCTCGCCAAGTCCGGCACCGAGAAGGACCGCAAGCACGCAGGTAACGCGCGCGCCGCCCTACCGCTCGCTTCCGCCCGGCGACGCCCTGCCGCGACACCGCGCGCCGAGGCGGGCGGGCCTCCCGGAGCTATTCGATTTTGCATTCCGGCCTGTGTGCCCAGTTAGGTGGCGTGTGCGTGTTGCCTGATTTAGATGAGCGGTTGGTCAGGTTTTGCTGCTTCTCTGCTACCCGGAGTGGCTTGGCATTTCGTCGAACAGCTACCGGGTGTTGGTTCGGCTTAGAAATTATCAATCCATGAATAATAGAATAAGCGGCTTGGCTGGAGGAATCGATGGATGGTGAAACAAGGGATTGGCCAAGGTTCAGATGTTTGAGCCGGTGGTCCATTTCGTGCTAGTCATCTCTCATCTGGAAATCCTGACAATCATATATGTGCTGATTCTTGTGTTCCAGGACTTTGATCACCTGTCAAGTGGTTTTTGATTTTCTCTAGTAGAGAGAAAGGATGAAATGGTGCACTTTTTTTTTCAGCTGCAGTGTGTCTGTCTAGAAGCAGACCAACTGTAGAAAAGGCGAACTTTGTTTCAACTCATATGTGCTTAGCTACTTTCTGGTTTTAATTTAATTTATTTTGAAAAAAATTAAGGACAGGTAAATCCATTTGTTGTTCTTGTGTGAAGTGAGAGTTAGTGCATCCTAGTAGGAAAAGGTATGTGACGTTGTGGCTTTTAGCTAAAAGTAAAATGCCGTTGTCATCGGTTAGGTTTTGTTTCTATGCTGTGGGATTTTGGCCCATTGAAGTAGTTGGAGATGAACGCTAGGATATTTAATTAGAAAAATTAGATGTGAATTTGTGCGCTTTTTTATGGGATGTATCCTGCACCCAGTGCCTGCTGCAAGTGATTACGGTGGATGTCTTTTTCATTGGCACTAACACTATGTTCCCCTTCTATCGCAGCTAAGATTATGCCTGTCGTGAAGAATCAACACCTTCTTCTATGTACTCTTCTGATCTGCAATGCGGCAGCCATGGAGGTGCTGCTCTTTGCTTCCACACTGATCTATGGATAATTTCTGCAAAATGGTTCTGTATAAATTAGGTGTGCTAATATACTTGTCTGCATTTTAGGCTTTGCCCATATTCCTTGATAGCTTGGTGACAGCTTGGGGCGCGATTTTGATCTCAGTGACACTGATTTTGCTGTTTGGTGAGGTGAATCATCCAGATTCTACTTATTCATGAATGATGACCATAGTCAAATGCCCAGAGGGTATACTATGCTAATATTTTTATATGAACAGATCTTACCACAGTCCATCTGCTCACATTATGGGCTGGCTATTGGTGCTGCAGTTGCTCCATTAGTCCGTGTGCTCGTTTGGATCTGCTTTCCTGTTGCCTATCCAATAAGCAAGGTTCTAATTATTCTCTCAGATTGCGCCTCTTATTAGCACCAGACGAGTTCTCCAATATATATAGACTAAACTTTGGATCATTCTGTTTCAGCTACTGGATTATGTGCTTGGTCATGGTCATACAGCGCTTTTCCGTAGAGCAGAGCTCAAAACACTTGTCACTCTGCATGGAAATGAGGTATGTGTATTTTAATCTTGCAGTAAGTTCATAAGGCAAACGTTCCTTTCTTGTGAAGCTATGCTTATCATGGATTTGCGTATGGTGTATTTATGCGTCTATCTATGGGTTGCTTTTGAGGCATGGTTTTCCTGTGTCCACCTGGTACATGGCAATCCACTATGTCTACCTGGTAAATGCATCTTTAGAGGCCGCTGTGGGATAAGTTTGTGTATTATGATTATTAAAGTTTACTTGCTTGAGGCTAGCATCTAGTTTGTATGAGAGCTTTGTCTGATTTTTAGATAAATCGATTGTGAAACTGTCTTCTTTTCAAGGCCCAATTATAACAACTGTTCACTTCTCAACCTTGGCATAAGTTTAGAGTGCTTATAGGTGATACATGGTGACATGGCCTCGGACTATAACAATTTTTTATGTTATATAAAATACTTCTAAATTTTCAGGAAAAGTTATTAATCATAATACGGAGTGCTTATGACCTAAACAGATTTTGTAATGTAATAGAGCCTCCGAAGGATAGTGTTTAAAACTTAAATCAAATATTTATTTGTTTCTGATTAAAATCCAATCCACTCCGTACCAAATTTAACACTGAAAGAAAAGTTTCAGAAAATGTAATTTAAAAGCTTTGAATTCAATAGCTGTGGGCCATGTGTTCATGTTGTCGCCATATGACCCAAACCACTATAAATTGGGCTTTCCCTTTTTGTTATAGGAGTTCAATCTTGACAGCGGAGTCTTGCATAGCTGATGCACAGTACAAGTTAAAGTCCAGTAGTGCAGTAGGGTAATGAGAACAGGTTGTCAAATATCAATTGAGGTTATTGCAGCTTACATCACAGCCAGCTCATGACATGTGTGATATGTTCACAACTTTCCGTAGTCTTATCTTGTTATTTTTGTTGGGTATCATGGAATTAATGAAACAAGTTGCCAAAGTTTCTACTATTTTCTTCCTTTTTCCTGGTTGTGTGGGGTGTCTATTTTGCTGATCTGTCATATCAAATTGACTAGATTGTAACAAAACCTCTGATGTTATCCTAGCAACTGGAGATAGTTGATGCATGTTTCTTGAGGGTGGTCAATTACTGGAACTAATGTGGATATTGTTATTCATTTTGACGGTATTCTAACTTCCATTCTAAAATAACATGCTCATGCTTAAATGTGGCTACCATGATTGGACTGTCGCTTTTAACTGTATTTTTCACTTAGAATATCCTTTGTAAACCCCAATCAGTAATATGTAATCTCATAGTTCCACCTTGTCGTGTCCCAGGCGGGCATCCTCCTTGTCCATAGTTTCCCGGGCTCAGTCAAGATGTAGAAGCCATTTTTTCCTTCATCTCTTTCCTTCCCTTGCTTTGGAGGTCGTGTCATCCCTGCTGGCTCTGCAGTCCAACATGCTACATTGCAACATATCAGATGCAGTGACGCATTCTGTATGTCCTCATGTCCACAGTAGATAAAGTGCAGACTGCTGTAGGAAGGTGCAGAGGATGAACTGGTAGTTACACTATTCAGGAGATGAAAAAATATTTGCACAGTGTGGCAATTTACATTAGGCCAGCCTAGGAGGAACTAAGTGGCTTCTAATAAGACACAGGCACCCGAGTTCAAGTAGACTTGAACTTGGGTGGTCTATGGTGTGCATTCACACACCCAATTAACTCAGCATGACTCAGTTCTTAGTGCACCAATGTATCTGTAAATGGTTAAGGCCTGACATAGTACATAATTTAGCTAGTTCAACCCTTAAAAGAAGACTAGCGGAAAGGCATGGAAAATAAGCCGATGCTCTATATGAACAGGCCCTGCTATACTGTAAATAGTGAGGGTGTATGATTGCAAGACAGTATTCGAATTAATCAGTTTTTGTTGGTGAAACAACTCATCAAGACTTTTACTCTTCATTACAAAGTTGAAAGTTCTTGTCAGCGCTAGCGGGACAGCTGATGATATTTGTATCATCAATTGATTCAATGGGTTGTCAAACAACTGATTAGTGAGGCTTGTGGATTTCTTGCATGTCTACTATGTATATGCAACATCATACCATATTTGTAAATTCTTAAGTTTCTGGTCTTTACATATCTTGTAATTGAAACAGGCGGGTAAAGGTGGAGAGTTGACCCATGATGAAACCACCATAATAGCTGGAGCTCTTGAACTCACCGAAAAGAAAGCTAAAGATGCCATGACAAAATTATGCCAAACCTTTGCAATAGATATAAATGCAAAGCTTGACAGGTACCAAGTTATCTCTAGTTCTATTCATGATTCTGTTGAACAATATCCTGCAATTTTGCAGAATTTCTGCTGGACTGTCCTGTTGTTCATACTCTCTTTTATACAGGGAACTTATGCAAGAGGTACTGGAGAAAGGGCATAGCAGAGTGCCAGTTTATTATGAGAAGAAGACAAATATTATTGGATTGATATTGGTAATGTTATTGGCCGTTAAAATAAGCTATACCCCCCCCCCCCCCCCCCCAAAACCCCCCCCCCCCCCCCCCCCCCCTCCTCTTTCCAGAAAATCTCTAGCATTTTCAAGTATTGGCATCCAGATGCTGTATTTCTTATTGAATAAGTAGCATAGATTGGCCAATTAGTAGTTTAATAGAACATTCAAAATAAGTTCAGGAGAGATTTCAGAAAATTTGCACGGAAACATTGGCCAGCAGTGTTGTCGTTGTCAACCCTGGAGCCGAGTAAGTGGCACCAAGTATGCAGAGTTGGTTTGGAATGAATTATTTTTACCTGTGTTGTAAAATACGATAGTAGTTTGCAGAATTTGTAAATCATGAAATCTTAGGTTAAGCTGCATAAGGATTGTAAAATTTGTTATTTTGTTACAGAAGTAGTACTCTGAACTTACTGTTGTTCCATTAGCTATGGTGTGTAGCATTACTACTCACTGCAGGGTTAGTACATTTGATATCAAGCAACACCGTCATCACTTGCATATGGGGCATTTACTAGGGATGTAGAGCCTGTTGTGTGTGTTTTTTTAATGAACTACGAATATGTTCTAAAAAAATTAAGCTTTTAAAACATAGTTATGTTGTATACGTCAATGTTACTTGCTAGTTTATTACTATTATTATTTTAATTATTGCTACCTCTGATATAGAATTGTTTTCAGTAACATTTCAGATCATAGTTATCCTGTATTTATGTGAAGTACATTATGATTTTTCAGGTGAAGAATTTATTATCCGTTAACGCCGACGATGAGGTTCCTATTAAAAGTGTAACTATCCGCAAAATTCCTCGGTAATATATAAAAGCTCTGCTATGCAATAATTTAAGTTATTTTGTAGCAATATATAAGAAGCTATTTTTATTTAGTGTCTCTATCTACCCAATTGATTAATTTCTTTTCTAGCATTTTATCCAATTAATTGTTGTTGATAACTGGCTGGGAAATACTAAGAAACGCCTTTAAACACTATCCATGATTTTATACAAGAAAGCCTTTTTCTCCTACTTCACTACATAATTGGTCCTATCTACGACGGGGGGGGGGGATAAAATGGCCTGTATTGTAATTGCTGCTAGCTTTCTTGTGTTATACTAGTCATATATATGTCTGATGTTGAAAGAACATCATTATTCTTGACGTGTATAAATGTGTTATTCTGAGTACATCTATAAAACCCGCGTGCTAAACTCATCTGGTGGTTTGATATGCAAAACCAAATGTTTATAGTCCTGCTTTGTGTTCATATTTTGGAAAATATTACGGTAGCAATAGCTTTTTGTATATTCAGCTAAGCTAATACATACGTGCCTTGTTAAATTCCAGTGTATTTGAGGATATGCCGCTCTACGACATCCTAAATGAATTTCAGAAAGGCCACAGCCATATGGCCGTAGTTATAAGGAAAAACAATCCGACTTACCCTGCTGAACCTCCCGCCAGTGCCAGCAATGGTGGTGAAACTTTTGGTGAGCTCCAATACAGTTCTTACTGAGTTATGCGTTATCTTGTACTATATCTTACTTTCTCGTTGTTTTATCCTTTGTGGATGGAATTAAGAGGTGTCTATTGCCATCGATGATAAGAATAATGAAAAGGTTGTGAAGAACCTTCCTCCACCACTTCGAAGATGGAAGAGCTACCCTAACACCCAATCACAGAATTCAAATAGAGGAAGTAGAAGTAAAAAATGGTCCAAAGATCAATCAGATGTTCTGCAGATACATAAAGAGCCCTTGCCCACGTTGAGTGAAGATGAAGAGGCGGTTGGTATCATAACCATGGAGGATGTCATCGAAGAGCTTCTGCAGGTAAGTGGACTGCAAATTTTTCTCGATCTTATTTACGTTCCTGATAACTGCTTTGTCGCCTGTAACTTTTGTGTATGCTTAAACTAGATGTTTATGACAGTTGTGTGACCAAGTTATAATGGCTATTTTCGTTGCTAAAAGATCGTACAATGTTATGCACCTCTATGCTTTATGTTTCATATTTCTTTTTGCCGATGCAGGAGGAGATATACGACGAGACAGACGTACATGAGGAACAAACAGAACAATAACACTGGCCTTGCTCCACTGTTTGTCTTTCCCCTTTTGGGCCAGAGAACCAGCCTGTTACGACACCTTTTTTTTTCTTTACTGCGAAGCTGCAGTATGTTGTGCTATACGTTATGTAGATAAGCTGATACATTGGAAAATATGGGTAGTTCACCTCGGTTGTAGGAGGCTACGTGAGAGTTAGTAAGACCTGAGTTGTAGGACTGGCTTTGGTCTTCGAACAGCAGGACTGCTTGGTCGGGAAAATGTACCGAGCATGAAAGTACCTTCATCCTGGAACTGGGGATGAAGCTTTGGGGTTGGTTGGGTTCAGAAACCTCAATAAAGATTTAGGTTTGCTGTGATGGTTTTGCAACTGCAGTTTCGGCAACTGGTGCCCTTGAACGAGATGTCAAACTTTTGGGGACGCGCCGTCAGGTCTAAGGCTATACGGAGTCAAACAGTGCGCGTATCTACAAGTACCCCGTATCGAAATATGATGTTTGCATCTGAACGCTGCGCGCTTACGCTGTTGTCCGCAGTATCGCATGCCAGTCCGCAAGCAACATGTACAATCTACGGAACAAAACATTGCGCGTGCATCTGCCACTGCCTGTTGTAAGGGGACGAGCATGTATGTATGTACAAGTGATACTGTGCGTGCTACACGAGACAGTACCTACATCTGAACAGTTGTCGCGTACGCTATTGTTGACAGCATCGCACTCGTGGTAGTGGCCGTACAAGGTGCTGCGTAGACGGTAGAAACAGATTGGAGCAGGCAGGAGTGTGGCGCAGGAAATGGAACTGTGTGCGGGCGGGGCTTGCAGAACAAGATCCCCCAGACAGCCAGCCTGAGTGCCTGACTCGACGACTCCCGAAGGCCGGCCGCCCCAGCAGCACGGGAAGTTCGTTCGTACGCAAACCAAACGGAAACCCAAAAAAAAAAAGATAGAGGTTCATCTCTGCTGCCCGTGTGGTGGCGTGGTTTACAGGCCGGCCCTCTGCGACGACGAACCGTGCGGTGCGCGTAACACGGAAAATGACGTCGTCGTCGTTGGGGAGGGAGGAGAGTCCTTTGCTTCCCGGCGGGGCGCGCGCGCTTCACCGGACCGGACCGTCGCGCCGCACTCGCGCGTATCAGGCGTGCTCGGCTCCTTAGTTCGTACTACTAGCTTGAATTCGTGCGCTTCCGCGCGCGTCAATGCGTCGCCCCCGTACGTACGTACGCGCCGCGCTCCTTCAATTCCGGCAGGTGCGGTGATGACAACAGCACCGAGCCAAATCCGGACGGCGAGGACAGCATTGCTCGCTTGCATTGCATCCTCGGCGACGGCAGCGGCAACGGGACGCCGTTTCGTCTCCAAGGGAACAGGACGCCGTGGCCCGCGTTTTATAAATGGCCTTATTTGCAGCGCCCCACTGCAGCGGTACGATTTCCCGCGTCTCAGGGCTCGTTTCCTTTCCTGACATTTTCACCGCACCGTTTACCTGGCTAGCACAACAACATTCAAATAAAACAACGCCACTACTACCACGAAGGATTTGAAACCGGCGCTGGGCGGGCGGGCGGGCGCAACATATACTAGTACCGCAGTTTCGTATTTACGCGGCAGGCTGGTCTCGCCCGCGAGACACGTGAGTGACGGCCACTGTCGCCGGCGCATGAGAAGTCCAATCACATTGATTCTGAGAGCAAGTAATAAGCGCGCTGCCGTGTGCGATGCCGGCCGGTACGTACGTGCATACAACCGAGCCCCTGTACGTACGTACGCGTACGTCGGTTGTACCGTGTACCCCTCCCAGGCACGAGTAAATAAAGGGGAGTTAAACATGGGCGGCGTACCGTATCCCCAACACGCCGTGCAGAGGTGCCGTCAAATCTCGCCATCGCGGAGACGCGAACCCTGTCTGTCCTGCGCCCCACACTGCTAGCTAGAGGAGCGATGCAGAGAGAGAGAGAGAGAGAGAGAGAGAGGACCCACGAATCGGCGTTCCCTAAATGCGCCCGTGTCCGAAACGGCGCTGTGCGCCCACATCGTCGTTTCCGTTGCAGCGCGCGAGCCAAGAGTGGCAGTCTTTAGCATGGCGGCCAGGGCCCAGATGCTGGCGCGTCGCGATTGCTCCGAGATGTACAAGAGAGACATTCGTCGCCACAGTGCAAGCGTCGTCGCACGGTTCACGACGGACGGCGATAGGGTCGCTCGTGCGATCCACTTGTCACCGCGCGGCGCGCGCGCTCCACCATCGCTAATCTAGACCCTCCGAGTTAGCCTTCCCTAAGACAGTTTAAGTAGAATAACAAAGGTTTCAAACTTTATTTTCACCGTTCAACATGATTATGAGAAGCTAAACTTGATTTAAAGAAGTTTCAATGAGTGGTTGCAAATCCGATTCAAAACGTCAATCTTCTTTGGCTCCGACGAAACGTTGTGCCTCCAACTCGAGCGGCATCCGATGGCAGTGGGAGGGAGGCTCTCCCTTCATCGGCGGCAGGAGCTTCCCTTCTCCTTTGGTAGCCTGTGGTGGTGGTGGCGGGAGCTTCCCGTCCTTCGCAACGACGGGAGGAGCCGCCGCCTCTCGGATCATGTGGTGGGAGGATGGAAGGAGAGTGTGGGTTCTACCGTGATGGGTTTGAAGAAAAAATAAAAGAGGGAGATGTGGCTGGAATGGGCATACTAAGACATTTGTGTCTGTCATCATCCTATCGTAGTTATGCGTAAGAAGATAATTAATTGTGCTTGAACTTGTTTCTTCATGCTATGTTTGTTGCCATCAGTGTAAAATAGCACGATAATACTCATGGTTGAGAGAGAAAGAGAGGGATCACCTGGGCACAAGTCGTATTCAAAAATATTTCCACAATGCACACAACATTTGTCATGACGGCTTCGCTAAAGGTACTACTACTCTATACTTTCGACATTACGGCCCCATTTAAAATGGAAGATTTCTTCCTCATTCATTTATGTGGAATTGAATTGTTTTCTATAAAATTCATCTAAAATTCCTACGTTTCAAATGTGGGCAATTATTCTCTCGTCATTTATCATTCTCGTTACCACATGCATATCTCTCTCTCCTCTTCCCTGTCTTACTACGTTTTCAACTCTACGTCTTTTTTTATGCCCAAAGTCAGAATAAGACGTTGTACTACGGATCGGATGTGATACTAGAACTCTAGCAGTGTGTAAAGCCAATTGAAAATGCGACGGTGAACCGTAAACCTTTGGATCATGTCTTGGCACGCTCGACATGGTAACCCAACCCTCAGGCGCGCTCCTCTCCCACATCAACCTATTACTCAATCATACTCGTAGCCCCACCTCTCGTCCCCCTCGACGCAGACGGAGGAGACACTTTGTACCAGGATCATCCCCGATTTGGCCCATACTTGAAAGCTCCACGTGATATGAGGTTGGAGCTAGTAGCACCTGAAAGCGGCATGTACCCAAGGAATTCACTCCTCGCGTGCCACGGGACCCCAGCCATTGAGCTCACAAGATGCTTGGCTGCTGGCCAGAGCGCGGCAGGTTCTCGCAGGACGCGCCACTGAACTGAAGGAACATGAAGGCGAAGTGCATGCTCCCGTTGTCACCCGACCGCTGCCACCGCTGGCGGTGGGAGTGAGTAAATACGAGCTAGCCCGTGTGTTTTCCGCGAGCATTTCACACAGGCGCGCGAACACGAAACCGGGCGGGCAAGCGAAGCGAGCGGACGGAGAGTGTCGCAATGAATGAAGCCGGGGAAGAGGGGACGGGGGCCTTGAAAAGCATCAGCTCAACCTCGTGACACCGCGCAGCGCACCGAATGGATTGGCCTCTCTGCTGCCAAAGCGACCCCGTACTTTGCTTTGCCAAATCCTGTG
>LAPY01000303.1:167212-178830 GCA_000970635.1 Eragrostis tef | reverse complement strand
GTAAATACGAGCTAGCCCGTGTGTTTTCCGCGAGCATTTCACACAGGCGCGCGAACACGAAACCGGGCGGGCAAGCGAAGCGAGCGGACGGAGAGTGTCGCAATGAATGAAGCCGGGGAAGAGGGGACGGGGGCCTTGAAAAGCATCAGCTCAACCTCGTGACACCGCGCAGCGCACCAAATGGATTGGCCTCCCTCTCTGCTGCCAAAGCGACCCCGTACTTTGCTTTGCCCGCCCCGGCCGGCCCCATGCCATGTTTGCGCACAGCGCCGAGCTGCGAGTTGCATCCTGTGTGGTATCCCCATCCATAACCCAAAACTTGAAGAGAAAACCCCATCCGTTGCGCTGCACAGTGGGTAAAATCTACCCAAGACAAGAGGTGAGGTAAAATTTTTGAAAATCACTGCCTAGTTTCTTCCTATACCCATTTCGAGAGGATCAATACGCCAGTTCACGGTGTGTGAGCACCGCATTCCCTTCTGACGGTCACATGGATGAAGCCCGGCCATTTACTTTGACATATTTACGTGCAACCATACAGAAGGCGTACTTACTGAAGTACTAGTACTTCAAAGAAGTTACTACTCATGTACGTACCCCACTCACGCGCTCACACACACTTATTGACCGACGGGCCCTATCTATCTCCACATCTTAACGCTCCCATTAACACAACCTGTTTTCAAGAGAAGCCTACAGTATACATCACGCCTTTTTTCCTTAAACGTACAAACACGGACGACGAAAACTCACGCGCCAATACGTCGCGAGAAACCACTAACCATTTCAAAAGGTAGGGCCGTAGGTCCAATCTGTTGGATCATATCTTGGGACGGAGCTCTCCAAGTTATCACATCGCATTGCTACACCGGCCGTGGTACTCATGGGCCATTACATAAGCCCCGGAAAGTGAAGCGTGCGTGAGCGCCCAAAAACTCGAAAAGAAGAGACGAAAACCTCGCAGCTCCAAAGCACAAAAGAATGAAAGGACTCCTGCTATTTAAGGGCCACCCCTAGTCCCCCAAAGAGCCACCACCACCTCCCTGCCTCCCAGAAAAGCACAACCACCTTCTCTCTCTATCTTCACCCTCTTAAGCAACCACCAGCCAGTCTTGTCCCCAACAATGCACACCACAGCCACCCACACTCTTCTCCTGCCTCTTCCTCGTCCGCATCTCCTCAGATGAGTGCCGAGTTCTTCTCTGCTGCTGCCGTTGCCGCCATGGAGCTCGGAGAAGTGATGGGGCTGCAAGGCCTCAGAGTCACGGTGCCATCCCCCAAGGACGGTGACATGGGACTCCTCAGGAGAGGAGGCTTCAACCAGGGTGCTGCTGCTGCATCCTACCCTTCCCCCTTCCTGGATGAACAGAAGATGCTCAGGTTCTCCAAGGCTGCTGCCGCCGCTCAAACATTGCCTTCAGGTTAGAATGGCTCATCAGCACATACTGTCATTTTTATCATGTCCCTTTTCTCCTCTCTTTTTTTGTTCCATCTGTCAGCACATATCATTTCTGTCATGTCCCTTTTCTCCTTGCCTTTTTATTCCATCTATTTTCATGTATGGAAAACCAACCAAGAAGATGCCGCATGGTCTTGAATATGTTCTCTGCAACTCATCATAGACAGTTGCAGCATTTCCCTGTTCCAATGTTCAAAAGAAAAGCAAAAGTCAAAAGAAAACAGAGGTACTGCATTCATGGAACTTGATGAGCGCTCATGAATGCGAGGGGCCTAGTAGTCCATAGGGATTTGCACAACACTCACCTTTCACTGGGCCCCTACCCAGCCAAGGCTGTGACACTTCATTTGCAGATTTGCTTTTCTGCTTTGCGCTTTTGTCTTGGCGCTTCGCTTAACCATGCATGTACATCTGGAGATAAGGTTGCTGCTTGCTTCAGCATTGGTCAGGCTTGATATTCTCCTTGTTTCGTCATCTAGGTTTGGATCTTGGAAGGCCAAATGAGCAGGCTTTCTTGCTGTCCAGGACCAAGAGGCCTTTTACTCCGTCACAGTGGATGGAGCTTGAGCATCAGGCCCTCATATACAAGTATCTCAATGCCAAGGCGCCCATACCTTCTAGCCTGCTCATTTCAATCAGCAAAAGCTTCCGGTCATCAAACAGAGGTATCCATCCATTTTGAACAGAAAGCACATGCTCATCAACTAAAAAATGTATTGTCGTAAACAAGATACTAGAAAAGAAAAACTTATTGTTGCATTACTAATAGAACTGCATTAGAACAAACATTGTTTGGCTAGAGATTTGGATTTTGAATGACATCTAAACTGCCAAACGTCTGAGTATGACGTACCTCTCTAATGCAGTGAGTTGGAGACCAATGTATCAAGGCTACACAAATGCAGAGTCTGACCCAGAACCTGGAAGATGCCGTCGAACAGATGGAAAGAAGTGGCGATGTTCGAAGGAGGCGATGGCCGATCACAAATATTGTGAGCGGCATATCAATAGAAATCGCCATCGTTCAAGAAAGCCTGTGGAAAATCAACCTAGAAAGACCTCAAAGGAGGCACCTCCTGCTGGCTCATTGTCATGTGCTGTGTCACAGGGTAGCTTGAAGAAGGCAAAAGTTAATGACTTGAAGCCAGGCACTGTCAGCTATTGGACAGATAGCTTAAACATGTGAGTCTATGCATACACTGATCTTCTAACATGATGCAAAACTGTTTCAGACTTCCAACACCCACAATATGAAAATTTGAGTCATTTATTACTGTACAGAACACTAATAGAACTTTTAGGTTCCCAGATTCACTTTCCCAGCATAATGTCTAATGAACTATACAGTTCCAACATTCCAGAATATATGGTGTTATAAGTTGATTATCTTGGTTATAGTTGGGGCTGCATATCATAATAACTCCCTTTAAAATACTTCCAAACATTTGCAGGACAATGCTGAGCAGAGAGAAAGCAAACAAGCAAACAGAAGGCAACACTACACTGATGGATTCCATGAGTATGCAACCCACCTTATCGTTGCTCACCCAACTAAAGCAGCAGAATAGGCCGGATAAGTTCAGTGTTACAGGGGATAGTGAATCGACCTCTTCAGACACAACACTGAAAGCCTGGGGCAGTAGCAACCATGAGAGCAATAAGAACATTTCCTCCACTCAGCTTCATGATGCTGATTGTCTCCAATCAGTTCTTCAAAACTTCAGCCTGGCTAACAATGAGAAGATGGAGTCTGGGAAAAACAAATATCCTGATTCCATGCTAATTTCATCGACTTTCTACTCTGCAGAAGGTCCACGCACCACCTGCCTTTCACCTAACATGACACAAGTACAGGAGGATTGCATCTCAAGTTCTTGGCAGATGCCTCAAGGTGGACCTCTAGGAGAGATCTTAACTAACTCCAAAAATAACGAGGACTTAGCCAAGAAGTGTGAATCAAGGTCCTATGGTTGGCTACTGAATCTTGACCATGCAACATGATTCATCAATCAATGGAGACCTCAACAGCATACCTTCCATGAAAGGGAGCAATGGTAAAAAAAGAAGGTCGAAATGACTGTATGCTTGTCCAGTAGATGCTTGTGGCCTATCCTTCTGTCTTCCATTTTTTAGTATTCAACTAGTTTAATTTTCTGTTCTGAATCTGGCTGTATCCTTTATCAAGTTTCCCTCAACGATAAGATATTGCTAGCTAGCTATAATGTGATTTCACTTTATCAGAAGAAGCATGAAGATTCATTTTGACTTATCGGAAAATTGTCAGAAAAGGTAGCTATAATATGCAAGAGTCACAAGGAATAAATGATTTTGCGCAAACCACTGTCAGAAAGAAATTAAATTTATTATTGCTGAAGCAAAGGAAATGAGTGCAAAACAGCAACCGCACATATCTTCCCTGTAGACTAGACTAGTTAATCAATGATTAAACAGATGAAGATAAATCTGTATGGCCCCTACAGGCATTGATATCATTTGACCTTCAAGGGTTGTACTGAAGGATTAGCGGTTAGTATCATCATATTACTGCACTGGTGGTACGAAACCCTCAATAAGTAATAAGCTATTTACTATAATCATGTAGCTATTCATGTCCTAGACAAAGGTACAGATTACTTATGAATCCTGCAGACAAATCCTGCAGGATTATCAACATCATTTTTTATTATAATAAGCTATTTACTATATGATCATCCATTCAAAGACAAATCATGCAGAGTTAACATCATTTTTTTATCATTATTTGTGAATCGTTTGTATTCCAAGTATTCATGCCTGATAACATGATTGTGGATAAGACTTTAGTGTTCCAGATCCATGTCGCTCAATTAGTTCATCATTCAAATCAGCTATGCAATATTGATCCAATCACCAACTCCAGCTTTTTAACTCCCGAAAAAAAAAAAAATCAAATCCATTGGGAACTAACAACACATAAGGGTCAAAACTTTTCACACAAAGAACTGATAACAACGTGCAATGGCTCAGACACGCACAATACTCATCAATGTTTTGGTCCTTGAATAAATCAAGTGTCAGCATCGAGAAAATGTATGTTTTTGTCATCCCAGCCATGCGAGAACAGCCATATACACAGATGAGACACAGAATACAAAATGAAATCTATTCAGTCGCTATTTATCCTGTTAACCACAAAACATAATGCAGGCCTAATCAAAACCAGGCAATTTGCGGAATCAGGTCATTTGCATACACCTGAAACTGCAAGAACAGTGATAGCCATGGAGTGAACAAATGAACAATAGTGCGAAACCCTCGACAGACAGAAGTTAGACAAACAAAAAGATCAGGCACTGATTATTGCCTCTACCTAGATGTAGCCACAAAGAACAGCTCGAGCAAAATGGATGCTGCATTGGCTCAGACACGCACAAATAAGGTCATCACAAATTCGGTCCTTAATGAAATTAAGAATCAGTGATAGCAGATATCAATTTGTCATCACAGCCACGCAGCACCAACCGCAGATGCCACCATCAAATCCCGATTAACATTTGAGGAACAAAAATTTGCAAACAAAAAAGATCTGCAGAAAACAAATGGGTGTCCAAGGGTGCGTAACCATAGAGACACAGAATACAAAATGAAATCTATTCAGTCGCTATTTATCCTGTTAACCACAAAACATAATGCAGGCCTAATCAAAACCAGGCAATTTGCGGAATCAGGTCATTTGCATACACCTGAAACTGCAAGAACAGTGATAGCCATGGAGTGAACAAATGAACAATAGTGCGAAACCCTCGACAGACAGAAGTTAGACAAACAAAAAGATCAGGCACTGATTATTGCCTCTACCTAGATGTAGCCACAAAGAACAGCTCGAGCAAAATGGATGCTGCATTGGCTCAGACACGCACAAATAAGGTCATCACAAATTCGGTCCTTAATGAAATTAAGAATCAGTGATAGCAGATATCAATTTGTCATCACAGCCACGCAGCACCAACCGCAGATGCCACCATCAAATCCCGATTAACATTTGAGGAACAAAAATTTGCAAACAAAAAAGATCTGCAGAAAACAAATGGGTGTCCAAGGGCGCGTAACCATAAGCCCATCCTTTACTCGGGCTACGGCTATTAGAGCCCCGTATTGATCTGGGAGCGATTGGAGCAAGAAAGCCATAGCCATCGAATCCGGAATCCACAGCTTTTTCGAATGACCAAGCTCCCGTGAATGAAGGAAGAAAACACAAACGAACCAGGTGAAGAAGAGAAAATGCCGAAGCTATTACACAATAAAAGGCGCACAGAAAAATTCCTCAATCTCATGCAGGACGGCGACCGGAGATTGCTCGGACACGAGTCCAGCGAGCCGTTATATGCTCGACGAGAATTGGGGATCTAGGGTTGAAACGGCAGCGGACAGAGTAAGGTGTCAGCCAGAAGTTTCTGGAACGGAGCCGTAACAGTTCCTGAATCTGAAAAAGGCTTTTGGTTTGGAAGTGGTTTGGTCCATTCATACTTACGGCCCAAAAAGCCCGAGATAACTGTGTTTTCGTTTATTTTCTTTCCGAAAGTCCTTTTCGGCTTGGAAGTGGTTTGGTCCATCACGCGGCAGAATTGATATAACTGTTTTCGTTTATTTTTATTCTGAATGTCGGTTTTAGAGTTTTATTCATGTATATCCACTTAGTACTCCTTTGGAACCCAGAAACTTCACAAAAGGCCATACGAGAACTTCACAAAAAACAAATTTTATAGAAAAACGCAGGATTCAACTACTTAGTTTTCAGAGATGCTAAGTTAACTTGTGGAGGTATGGTCTAGTAACACTCACAAATTTTAGATTAACATAATAATGATGCTGAGGTTTCAGGTATATTTGCACAAGCTAATTTTGTGTTAATCACACGAACGTCCTGACTGATGAAGAGATGAGGGCACATGACCAACGCTACTTGAAAGTAAACGAGTTACCACCATTGCCCTGCATCTCTATGTTATACAGTAGTACGGAGTATAGATTGTAATGAAAAGGAAACAAATCCGGCTAAAGTACCATTGAGATTCTATAGAATATTATATAACCACAACTCGTATCTTCATTATAAAAAGACCAAACGCTCATATATGGCCATGGATGTCATGCAAGTATTGCGCCATGGTTTCTTATGCAGTATCCGACGAAGAAACATCTACACAAAATAATGTGCCTATATTGACAGTTCATCTTAGTATGCTTGTAGTGTTATAACTTTTCCGATCCTTAACAACTTCAGCTGGGCTTGGAGATGAGATCTTGCTAGTATTTAGGCTTGGCACTTTTGCTTATCAGAGAAAATATAAGCTCAACAGAACATTATTAAAACATTTCGTAGATGCATTGTTCCATGTAATTGATTAAAACAATTAACTAAAAATATTGATTTGAGCTCATATACATTGAGAAATGGGCATTACATGGGCCGTGCCAGAAAGTAAATCATTTTTCATAGTTACAATACCTAAAAAGCCTCGGCATATCAGCACCACAAAAGGCAATCCTACACATTTTCTATATTTCAATAATCACAGATATAACATGATCATTAGAAGCATTAGGGTCATTAAACTTAAAGGATTGTCTGAGAAGATTAATGGTCGGTTAACAGATAAATAAGGTTGGAACTCGTTGACAATCAGAAACAATTTACCTCAGTGGCGCAAGTCATTTATTTCAAATACTTCAAAGGAGTTTGAGAGCTTTCGCATGTTACACTACTAATCCAACAAGCTAGGCTCAAGGATTTGATATTCACGAACAAGATAGTACCAATAAAACTATACTGAGGCATTAGAGAGTATGTTGCTCATACTGACCCCCACCTAGAAGGAAAATGATGATTTCAATCACAATAACAGACTGACCCCCACATGTTCCAATTTGGAAAGTACAAAGATCACATCTTACATACAGGCTACCACAACTACTAAAATCGTTTTGCAAAATCCCAGTTCGTAGGTTCGAACCACACAAATCACATGAGAATAGCTGTGCAAGATCGGAAGCAAAAGACTATCAAAGGTTTTGTCCTTGAATAAATAAGTCTCAGCATCAGACAGTAGATATAAGGTTTTGTCAATCCCCAACCAAGCAAGAACAAGGGATAGAGTAAACAGCCAGAGGAGCGACCAGAACATAAAACTGACCATAACTCTGAAACAATGAAGGAGGCGGCTTTCTGTGCGTTGGCTCAGACGACACGCACAAAGCTCATCAAATGGTCCTTCAATGAATCTAGCATCAGAATCGATAAAATGTTATTGTCATCCCAGCCACGCAAGAGCAGCAGAGGACGCTGTCCGAGTTGACAAACTAGAGATACAATGGGAAATATACTCCGTCTCATGAAGGAGAAATGTATTTGCTGAATAAGCCGTTTACAACTTAACTCATGTAACAGCATTGCCATCGAGATGAAACGACGAAACTCACACCATCTGGGCAAAAATCATAAGTTCAGAAAACACACAGATTCAGCAAGCACTGAACTGCCCCTGCCACTAGGAAATTACAAGAAGAAAACTTGGAGACAGAAATGTAGACATAAAATAAGTAGCGGCACACAAAGAAACCGCAAATAAACTCATCAGAGTCAGTCAAGGATCAGAATCACCAAACAACCATGTCATCAGTCATCACCACCGCGCAGCAACAGCAAGCTGCTTCAGTAAGGTTAGGAATGTGCGAGGGTCCGAAACCACAAGCCCATGTTTTACTCTCGGGCCGTGGCTACTAGAGCCTCAGATTAATCTGGGAGCGATTGCAACAAGCCATGAGCGACGAATCAGAAGCCACAGCTCACGGATATGATCAAACTCCCGTAAATAAACCAGAGAGGCAATCAAGATGTTGCAGAGACATTTGGGCATAGCAAAACCAACAAACTGAACACTTCGATCATCTAAAAGACCACCATAAACGGCTATCAAACTGCAACCATCGTCGCATCGGCTCAGACACGCTCAAATAAGGTAATCATATTTTGGCCCTTAATTTAAATTAAGAATTGGCGTCGATAAATATATTTTGTCATAATAGACACGCAGAAAACAACTAAATACGCCTTATCAAACCACAACTAAGAACTAACATCGCAAAGAAGAAACTGAAAATAAAGAAAAGAAACGCCAAGTTTGCTACTCGACGAAGATCACATGATCAAAATTCCGTGATCTAAAGAGAGACGAAGCATCAGCGCTCGAACGGTACGGAACATGCGCGCGGCGCGTATGACAAGAACCCACCTTTTTCCTCGGGCAAAAAGGCTATATGTAAAGCTCGAATCCATCTGGGAGCATCGGGCCACGAGAACCGTGGAACCTGGATGCCACGGCTCGTCATGTGGCCAAACTCCATCGTATTAGAATCAAATAAAAAAGGGGACGAAACCCGCCGAGCAGATGCGAGAAGAACTTTTGGGTAAAACAAAGAGAAAGAAACAAAGCAGGGGGATTAAGCACTGCCAGTAGCTTTCTTGGAACGAAATTGGTTGGTGTAGGTCTCGAGGCTGCTACCGAAAGCTCGGGATCTTGAGAGATCTGCTGGTGATTCGCGAATTTTGGGGTACGATTAGACCATCAGAAATGGTAAGCGGATTTGGGGCACACCTGGCTTTCTCCTGTGGTGCTGGTGTATAGCCTTATCCACCTGGCAGCTAGTAGCGAGGAAGGCGAACCGTGACGTCATGTGGTGCCTTGTCATCTCGTCATTCCTGGGACTGGGTAATGGGCTCTCATTCAGGGCAATCTAGGATTCGGCCTGATTGAACTAACAAGGCGTCCGCCCTTTAGTGGGCCATTTTAGTGCGGCCGAGCGGGACCCCAGCCCACTAAGTCACGAGGCTAAAGATTTCTTTTCTTGAGGAAAGTCATTAGGCTGAGATGGGTTCTAACTCTAATCGTAAGCAAACCAAACCATCATCTGATCACCAAATTTTACAGCCCAACCAGCGGTATATAGGAGATCCCCTCTTCACAGGCCTATTCTAGCCCAACTAAGAAACCCAGCAGCCCAGCTAAGAAGCCCAGCAGTCTCAGCTCTGCAGCCTTCCGCGATCCAACAAGCAGCCTAAGAATATAAAACGCGTTCTCGTCCTCGTCGCCTCGACTCGAAGCAGTCGCGAGGGGAACCAGCCACGCTCGGCGCTGCTCCGGCGAGATCGCGGCTCAGGCCGAGGATGGACGGCAGCCCCGGGTCGCCGTCGCCGAAGACGAAGCAGATCATCGCCAACCCTCCCACTGCTCCAGAGCCTCGCGTCCAGAAAATAAATGTAAGCCCGCCCTAGTTATCCTCCCCAAACCCAATTCTTATTTCTGTATGAAAAAAAAAACTGAAATTGATGTTTGGTATAGCAATACAAATTACAGGATGATACATTATATAGAACCATTATTTGTGGAAACTGATCGGTAGTAATCTTTCCATGAAACCAAAGCAAAACTAAAAGAAAGACACTTTTTTCTTTCTACAAAAAGTTGTATACTGGTGGCTTCAGATCGACCCTTATGTCCGAACTTTTCCTGTGCCATTGTTGTCTTTGTGGAGTGCAGTTCTTTTTGTTTGTGCCTAAGCGTGTCTAAGCGTGACATGGTTCTGCATCAACAGTTGTCCACGTTATCTGAAAGGCATGAGTCTTTCCATGGTTGATGTGCGCTTCGTTGCGGAGGCTGCTGTGATTATGTGACATGGTAGAAAGCAGGATGGTAGAAAGTAGAGAGACATGACATTGTTGTCTTTGCCGACTGCAATTCTTTGTTCATGCCTGAAACATATCACTTCTTTGTTTATGCCTAAAACATGTCACTACAAGACATGCCTTTCAGGAAAATGAAACTGTATGTACCCATCACGTTTACACACATCGAAGCAGACAATAGTCACTATACCAACAAATACTTACCAAAAAAAAAAACAAGCAAGAATAAGAAGAAAACAATCTTTGTTCATGTCCGATGGACGACGCCACCCCCAGATTTCTTGTCCAGCTACGCCACTGTCGCCCAGTAAATTTTCTTCTTACATTGCCGGGTTGAATTTTTGTAGATGCTGTGAAAATATCTTGTTTGTTTTTAGGCAAAGGGAGTGATATATAACTTTTCATGCTGGTCTAATTCACGGTTGTTAACTTAACCATGGCCGTCTCATTCTTGCTTAATAATCTGACGGGAAGCAAGTTTCAGTTTCGGATGACAAGTTCAGTTTTCAGAATGTCTTGCATGCTATCTCAGTTTCAGTATGTGATTGGTAGGCTAGAAACCAGCTCCCCTACTGCGTTTCGCAGCAACATTGCCTGAAACTAATTTTCATCTGGCTACAGCATCTGTCATTACAGTGATGCTCTCGTTGTGATAACCTCTCATACTTCAGTGTTGTTCAGTTACTACAAGGCAACTAAAACAATCTATCATAGACATGATAGCTACTGCCAGTTGCAAAATATTGTGGTGATGATGGCATCATATATGACATCTTATTTGCTAATCTCTGTTTTTTTTTTCTCTGGAAGGATGGCATGAATCGGCTGATGGGTGAAGTATGTCTCACCGAGACAGGGACGGACGACTCCAATGGTGCCACCATCTCGTCGACCAAGCTTCCCACTAAAATAAAAATCTTTGCCTGGATGTTTTGTAGTGACAGGCTTAGCACTAGGGCTAATCTTGCTTACAGGAACATCATCACACCAGCGGAGAACGTGTGCCCCAAGTGTGCGGGCGTTCCAGAGGACAGCCTCCACCTCTTCTGCTTGTTCCCCCCGGCAGCCGCGACTTGGGCTGTGCTTGGCATCGACATCACTCCCTCCTTCATCATGGACCCGTGGCGAGCGCGCCACCCTCCTCACTTGCCATCTCGGGTCTGGCCGGACATTCTACTGGCGCATTTGGACCGGACGGAACAACAGGATCTTCAACGCCATCGACGACGACGCAGCGGCGATCATCCGCAACACAATTGTTGATCTCAGCTTGTGGCGACACAGTACAGGTCGCCTGATGCTGGCAGCAGCCTCGACATTTGGACCGCACATATGCGATCATCACTCCAGCAGCTCAGCTAGTGTGTGGTGTTTGTATGTGTAGTCGGCCTGTGTATCGGTGCCTCCCCCTCATGTTGTTGTACCCTCTAATCCCCC
>LAPY01000303.1:147490-157627 GCA_000970635.1 Eragrostis tef | reverse complement strand
CCGGTATCGCCGCCGCCGGGGCGGAGCAGGACGAGGACCCGCGGCGTCCGGCCGGGAGACGACCCGTTTCTTGCCGCGTACCTGGCATGCACGGAGCGCGGCGGTAACGGGGGCCAGAGGTTGCTTGGGTGGGCGGGGCTTGGGCTTGGGCTCGGCTACGGACTCGGGCTGCGTGGGTTTGGGCTCTCTTGCAAGAACTCGTGTGAGGCCGTGGAGGGGAGTATGGTGAGGTTGGCCAAAATTCCTCCCAAGATTACGAGGAATGAATGAGTTATTTCGTCTTTGATGCTTTTTTTTATTGCTTCTGTTCCTGTTTGTCAAGAATACAGTTGGAGTAGCTGATATGCTAGCAAGGTTTGGGAGTGAGTTGAATTTAGGAGGGTTAATCATCTGGCCGAATGGCCATCCTGATTTTGTAAATTGTCTTGTGAGACTGATCTTCAGTCCTCTCCATTGAATGGAATCGATATTCCAATTAAAAAAAAATTGCACGATCACATGTCAGGCGGCTTGCTCTTTCTCTCTCTCTGAGTGGTCTATTTATTCTCTATACCAATAGAACATATCATGTAAAGTGATTTTCCTTTTAAAACGTGTAAAGTGTTTTTTCAAGCACACGTACAACGTGTAGGATAATATCAAGTACCTTAACACCTTTTGTAACGTCTTGTAAGTATCCTAAAATATTTAGCATTCAAGCCTTCTCAAATTGAAAAAATATTCAGTGCAAACCAGATATTCAGTGGAATCATAAAAACCGTATTGAAGAAACAACTTAGAAGTTTTGAAAATTATAAAACTTGGCATGCATGTAGAGAACACAATGGGTATACATACAAAATTTGATATCAAAATCCTTTTATATTAAAAAGATACAAAAATAATAAATCATGGTGAAAGAGGACAAAAATACACTGTACAACTAATGTTTTGTCGTTTTTCCTCATCTGTCTTCATGATTTGTTATTTTTGTATCTTTTAGTAGAAGTTGAATTTGTATCAAATTTGCCATTCACATTTCTCGAGATATCTTTTTTTTTTCAATACACATCTATCTCTATCTCTCTTCACCCCTTACATGTGCACCTACATTTTTCATATTTTTCTTAATCTCCGTGCCAAAAGAACAATGCCAACTAAAATGGGACAAGGGAGTAATATTTTGGTAAATATAAGTATGATATTGAGCCTATATTTGAAAGACAAAGAACACGGTTAAGGATATATAAAGTTCCAAATCAATAATCTTGACACGCCAAAGCATGGTTCCTTCACGGAGGAGATAACCTAGGACCCGCCTAGGCTAGTTCAAGATTTTTCTTCCACCTCATTCTTTGTTTTTTGTTGTTTTATTTTTGAATTTTCAAAAATCTATTTTATCTGAACCCTGGTAAAAACTATTTTTGTTTTTGAACCAAGTGTATGCACCAGCTGTAACATCCAACTCGCACGTGCGTCCCTATGCCAGTACGACCCCGTGAACCATCCCAACCCAGCGGACGGCTCACAGTAATAACTCTTGCGCTTTCATCCTCGCTTCGCGTAAAAGAGTTAATCCGGTTACTATTACACCCTAGACTGGGTATTTAAATTGGTCATGCTTCCTCTCAATTTCTAATATGGACTAAACCCATACACACTAGCACCACATGCTCCAATGCCATGCTAGGGTCTCTGGCACGGACACGGACGATGTGGATTGACCTTTATCCGACGTTGGACTATATAGTAAAAATACTCATTCTTCGTGCCATTGGACCTGATCGATCAGTTGTGGATTTTTTCGGCTAGTTGCGGATGTGCTTTTCCTTCATGGCTTCTTTGAGGCTATGGGCTTTTGCTGCTGTAGCCACAGGCTTATCAAGCCACAATAACGATAATTGATCAGGCTCATCATCCGCTTCTATCTTACCTCACTTCTCTTCCTCTCCTTTAATTCTCTTCCAAAAATTGATGATGGACTATGAAGCGTGTGTGGTAGAGCAAGGGGAGGGGGGTTGTGCCCCCCTGCTGGCTCGTTAAATCTGTCCCTACTTATTCGAAGATGAACTGATAGAAATGAGATATGGCCACAAATTGCATCGAAAATTCGGACCCAAATTAAGTTGATTTATGTTTTAGAACTGTAGATGTGTTCTTAATAAGTGGTGGCGATCAAGAGGCAATTTTGTTGGATTAGCACTACCTCGCAAGATTTTGTGCAGGTGGTGGCGATCAAGAGGCAATTTTCTTTTTCTTGTTCTACCTCTTTATAGAGTGTGTCTTACATGATCAACGTGGTTGCAATAGCGTATATATCCTTAATCTTTCGAGGACGACTTTTTTAAAAAAACAAATATAAAATAGTAAAAGTCACAACCATTTGCCACATTTCTGCTCGGTAAGCCTTTCTTCTTGTCGTCTTTTTTGTCAAGACAAAACGTGCAAAAAGAGTACATGATCTGCTCGCTCTCATGTGACGACGAGGAGGACAGATGAATTGGTTACGGAACAAATTCAGCCAGACACCGAGCATGACCACGTTCAGATAGATTGCAGGCGCGGCCAGCAGAATTATCAGATCGCGCATGCATTGAGGCCGGATGCAGCTCGTGCGTCGCTAGCACTGAGCAGCAGGCGGTTTTTTTTGTTCATAGCGCGGCACTTGCTGCTTTGTCCCTCTTCGTCGTACCCGTCTGCACGTGGAGACCGCGATGGCCCGACCATGACAATGAGAGGTGCCAAAGGGCATCCGAGGCTGGGACTGGGAGCCGAGACAAACTTGCTGCTAGTTCAGCAGATTGGGAAGGACCGGCCGGCCACAAGCATCCGGACTTCCGGAGGCCGCGTGTTTGCTATATATCGTTGAAGATCCCACGACGGATTATATAGCTTGTGCTCATATATATAGGTCGCTGGTACTGTTTTCCAAAAAGGAAAGATTTTGTTGTTCACCATACACAATTTTCTCTACCGGGTAGGAGTACATGAACATTGTAACCCTTGAATGCCGTGCACCACGGTCGCAATCTTTAAGCCACAATAACGATAATTGATCAGGCTCATCATCCGCTTCTATCTTACCTCACTTCTCTTCCTCTCCTTTAATTCTCTTCCAAAAATTGATGATGGACTATGAAGCGTGTGTGGTAGAGCAAGGGGAGGGGGGTTGTGCCCCCCTGCTGGCTCGTTAAATCTGTCCCTACTTATTCGAAGATGAACTGATAGAAATGAGATATGGCCACAAATTGCATCGAAAATTCGGACCCAAATTAAGTTGATTTATGTTTTAGAACTGTAGATGTGTTCTTAATAAGTGGTGGCGATCAAGAGGCAATTTTGTTGGATTAGCACTACCTCGCAAGATTTTGTGCAGGTGGTGGCGATCAAGAGGCAATTTTCTTTTTCTTGTTCTACCTCTTTATAGAGTGTGTCTTACATGATCAACGTGGTTGCAATAGCGTATATATCCTTAATCTTTCGAGGACGACTTTTTTAAAAAAACAAATATAAAATAGTAAAAGTCACAACCATTTGCCACATTTCTGCTCGGTAAGCCTTTCTTCTTGTCGTCTTTTTTGTCAAGACAAAACGTGCAAAAAGAGTACATGATCTGCTCGCTCTCATGTGACGACGAGGAGGACAGATGAATTGGTTACGGAACAAATTCAGCCAGACACCGAGCATGACCACGTTCAGATAGATTGCAGGCGCGGCCAGCAGAATTATCAGATCGCGCATGCATTGAGGCCGGATGCAGCTCGTGCGTCGCTAGCACTGAGCAGCAGGCGGTTTTTTTTGTTCATAGCGCGGCACTTGCTGCTTTGTCCCTCTTCGTCGTACCCGTCTGCACGTGGAGACCGCGATGGCCCGACCATGACAATGAGAGGTGCCAAAGGGCATCCGAGGCTGGGACTGGGAGCCGAGACAAACTTGCTGCTAGTTCAGCAGATTGGGAAGGACCGGCCGGCCACAAGCATCCGGACTTCCGGAGGCCGCGTGTTTGCTATATATCGTTGAAGATCCCACGACGGATTATATAGCTTGTGCTCATATATATAGGTCGCTGGTACTGTTTTCCAAAAAGGAAAGATTTTGTTGTTCACCATACACAATTTTCTCTACCGGGTAGGAGTACATGAACATTGTAACCCTTGAATGCCGTGCACCACGGTCGCAATCTTTTTTAGTAGTACAGTGGAGCGCAGTAGGACGACTGCGCCGTGCAGGCACGATTGCCGAAGGCTCTACTACATTACAGCATCATTGGCAGCCTTCCAGCTCCGTGCCTCCGTATGCGTACCCACCGTACAGTGCCGCGCCTGTGGACGACGCCGATACAAATTGATGGAGCCTGCATGCAGTGCACGCAGTTTGTGATCCGCCACTGTTTGTGCAATTGTGCAGCCTGGCAATGGCCGCGCCAAGAAATCCCGCGGCAGCGGTGATGGAGTTTTGCCATAATAATCGTTGCCCATCTTCTAGCTGTGCGCACCTCGCGAAGAACCTACAGAAACAATCAATCCGCGTGCATGCTTTGGCTCACTGTCTGGTCCCAAGCAAGCTTTGCACGTAAATGCGGGGACTGTACAAGCTGCTGCCTTGGCATGGCATGTAACCATCGACGCGCAGCAAACGTCGCAAGCCGCAACTGTTGGGGCACATGATGCTGCACGTATGCACTCCACCTCCCTTGAGCAATCGTGCATTGTTCTCTGCAGGTTGGAGGATTAGCTATGAATAGTTAATTAGATCAGGTGGCATAAGGGATACCATGCTGATTTATAATGACAAAAGATTAGATACGTTGAGTTGAGCCGGCAGGACGCGCCAGTGCGGTATACGATTGCTTGTCTGTACGTGCGCCATGGAGAAGAGAAGATAAGAGAAGAGGAGGGCCACCGTACCGGATGTGGGTTGGGGGGCATCAATATCTGCCGGGGACCGGGTGTACCGGCGCCGTACGTGCAAAATCTGCCGCCACCGCCGGGCCATCAATGGGCAACGCGCACACATGGCCGCCGCGTCACGCGCGCGAGAGCTCGCTGGAGCGCCACCACACGACCTGAGCACCCTCTCGCGGCGGCCATTGCACAAACCTTCTTTGCACAGCCTTCTTCAGTCTTCACTGCCCGGTTTAACTGTCTTCGCCTGATTTATGGCCAGATGAACTTCCGAGTCCCGACAGTCAAATCAGTTTGGAGAACGACGTGGCTTTGTTGCTGTCACTCAATTCGGTAGTTGGAGGAACGGCGAACATGCCCAGCGGCTCAAGTACAGCTCCAGATCGAGGCAGCAGCAGCAACAAACAACTGCGCATTGCCGTTACAGCAGTCTCAACTAACCATGTGAGATGCGGTAAACAGTGCCCTCATAAGAAAGGAAAAAAAAAAAAAGATGCAGTAAACAGCTCGGCATTCACGCACGACCACGCACGGAGCCGCCAACTCGGATAGACGATCGATCCATCGCCAGCCGCCGGCATCCGTCCGGCTATAAACCCGTGTCCTCGGGCTAGGCAGTACACTGGCCAGCTGTTGCTGTCCTGTCGTTTCTCTTTAGAAAAATTGCATTTTTATCATCATTTTAAGAACCAATTGCATTTTTAATCTTGAATCTGTATTTTTTGCATTTTTACACTTTTTCGAATTCAACCTGCCGTTTACCATAGGTTTCACTCCACGTGAGATTAAAGGAATTCACTGATTAAAAAAAAAGAAAAAAAACGCAGCTGGACCAAAGTGCCCCTTCTCACCTCCACGAATTGTGTTCTCTGTCTTCCTTCCTCCTCCACGGGAACAGGGCAAACTCAATCCTCAAACCTAACCCTAGCTAGCATGGCGATGGCGGCGGCTGGACGCGGCTCGGCGGCGGCGGCGGCGCGATCCAGGGACTCGCGCGCGACGCAGGCTCTACACGGGCGCGGCGCGGGCCAGGGACGGCGGCGCGGCGAGGACGCGCGCGACGCTGGCGGGCGGCGCGGGTGTGCGACGCTGGCGCAGCGGCATGGAGGCGAGTAGCGATTGGGTAAGATTCTTCCTGTCTGTCTGTGAAATTGAAAGATTCCTCCTGGCCGTCCACGTCTTAGCCCTCGTGCACCCCCATTTTTCCCTTCTCATCATCCAGTTGCATCGCTCGATTCCGATCTGATCCTGACTTCTCGCCGCTTCTCCCTCTCCCTGCAGGTGTACTGGATCTACAAGCTGGCCTCCGACAAATTAACCTCCGCCCCGAAGGAAGACGCAGTGGTGCCGCTGATCCACGCGACCTTGCTTCTTTGGTCAGTGAGATTCATTCCTGAAATTCACTGCCTCTTCTGATCTTTATTTCCCTTTGCCTGATTCCCGCTCTGACGTGCCCTGCAGTTGTGCTGGTTGAAGTTGTGTTGATATCGGTGATTTGCTTGCTTAGGGACTAGGATTGTTTTAGCATCATGTAACTTTAAGCACATCCTGGAAGCGGAACAATGAGCCGGTCCATTCATTCTTTTCTTGATGTGTGGGTGAATAACATGGCGATTGGCGAAGAGAAGAAAGATTGGTGCGAAGATGCATGATACAATAATTTTGTCAAAAATTAAATTCGTGGAAATATCTTTTGCTGTTACTAGTGGTAAGACTTAGTTTGAATTTCTGTGAGCTGGATATGTTCCATCCAATGCATGTAAACCTGGGAAATGCTATGCATTGTCAGAATGAGCCAAAACTTGTAACTGAGACAATGTTTTGTGGGATTCTTTTTTTTTAATAAAAGAAGACCACAGGGTCAATCCTTTGGTAGAAAAAAATATCCAAATCTGTCCAAATTTTGTCTAATTCTGATGTATATGAGTTCATGTCAAAAGTGATGGTAAAATCACAAAAGGGCAATTTGGTCTTTTTCTTCACCACTTAACACCGTTAAAGATTAAAAAAATGATGGTAAAAACACAAAATCGCAGATTCGGAGATAAAATTACAATGGCAGAACAAAATGATGGTAAAAACATAAATGCTCCTTTTTCTTTTCCCCCCTCTACGGCTGCGTATGTCTCGTGTAGAGGTCGTGGTTGCTACGCTTTCGGCAAAGTTCAGAGTACACAGTACACGTACACACACGTAGAGTTGCCGAGGACATGCCTGGGCGCCGGAGGAAATGAAATGCACGAAAGATCACGGCTCCAGGCAAGGACAAAATGCTGATAATTCGGCCAATCGCTACTCCACTGTTGGGGCCTTTTCCTCCGGCGAACTCCCAACAGTGCTCGTGCACGGCGGCGCATGTGCGTACGTGCCCATGGCGACGCGCCAATTAATGCCGCTTGGCCCCGTCTAACCGCCGCCTCGTCCGTATGTATGGGCGCTCCTGATCCAAACAAGCAAACCAGCTTCATCTAATTTTACATCAGCTCAGTGAAAACAGATGTTACACATACTTCTGACCATTGAGTTCGGCTATTCACAGCTGTGCTTAATAGACTGAGGATGGAGCAAAGATTGTATCTAACCTCCTCACTTGCAGATTGAAATTCTATCTCTACGACAACTGCCATTGTTGTCCTATATGCATGGCACGGTGATAATCTACTCATACAACATGGTTTGAGGAACTACTAAAAAATGCCCAACATTTTGTGGTGCATGTCCCTGATCCAATCTGCAGAGTGTTCTCATCAGTTTTCTCTGCTTTTTGTTTATTCATTTGGCTTCATAGGGAATCACTTCACCACCGGTCCAACTCCCGGTTAAGATCACACAAGTTCAACATCACTAGTCTCCTTAATCTAGAATCTATTTTATTAGTATATTTAGCATGGGGGCAATGCGAGGATGGTACCGCCAACCATGAGCTAACTCTTTGACTCCCCAATTAAAGATCAACTTGGCTCAACCAGGGCGCAGGCTGTAGACACACCAAGGGCATCCAATACACGATGCTTGTCCTCTTTGCAAAGGACAAGGCGCTCCGCTCTTCTTAACAATTCCAAATGTGGCGTGCGTTTCCATTGCTTCTCCCTTACAAAATCAGGTTGTTTGGCATGCTGCAGCTGAGGCTTAAAAAAATAACTACGAATACTGTAGCTGCTGTAGAAACACTATAACGACTGCAGAAGAAATAACTAAAATACTGTAGCTGCTACAAAGCAACTGCTGCAAGGAAGACAGACGAACAACAGTAACGTATAGAGTAGAGCATGGCTTATGGCTACGCCGGCGTGACTAGCAAGTGGTGGCGGGCCCCGCAGTTTTTTAATGCCTGTGCAAGACGTGGACATGTATGAGAGGAGGAGTGGTGGCCAAAACTCGGTTTCGCCGGCAGCAGCGGGCGAGTAAGGAATCGCCGGCACTTCTCTCTGTCCTATTTTCTCTCTCTTTCCCATTGGTTTGCGCCAGCTAAATGAAGCTTATAATACTTGCTCGTATAGAACAAATCCCTGAACTTAAGCAAAGCCCATCCGTTTCTTTATCTGGCCAATGCCTACGCCGGCCGCGGGCGCCGTGTGATTAGCAAGTGGTGGCGGGCTCCACAGTTTTTTAATGCCTGTGCAAGACGTGGACATGTATGAGAGGAGGAGTGGTGGCCAAAACTCGGTTTCGCCGGCAGCAGCGGGCGAGTAAGGAATCGCCGGCACTTCTCTCTGTCCTATTTTCTCTCTCTTTCCCATTGGTTTGCGCCAGCTAAATGAAGCTTATAATACTTGCTCGTATAGAACAAATCCCTGAACTTAAGCAAAGCCCATCCGTTTCTTTATCTGGCCATGCAGCCTTGATCTTCTGACTTTGGGGCCACAGATCTGCTCTGCTGGTGTATACGTGGAAAAAGGTTTGTTTGCTGGTGAATTAAAAATGGGACTAATGGGATGACCACCCCTAACTAGTCTCACTTTCTTACCACTTAGTCGTAACAAGCACTTTTGCAGCTTTGATGTTCAGAGAGAGCTTTCATACCCTACCAAGGCATGTTTAGTCGTAGGCTTTCAACTGCTGCTCTGTTAAGAAATGGTAAAAGCTTGTCCTTTTGCCACCCATATCATATTTGCAGAAGTATAAACTGCATGGAAACCAAGGCGGAGAAGCGACCATGAGTCCAAGAAGGCTTTGGAGTTAGGGAAAAAAAAGAATTGCCACATGAAGCCTCGAATTGTACAGATCCTCTACTATTTTTTTTTTCTTTTTTCACACAAACAAATCCCTCCCCTCAACCTCAACAATTCTCTACTCTCTCCGATCATCATCAACAAGACGTTGGTGTCGTTAATGTACAGTGTGAAGCGAGCATGTCGCAGACGGTCTCCCTCCTGATGTCCTCGAAGATGAGGGTCTCGATCCTGGTGCCGATCTCCGCGACCTCCGGCCTGTGCTCCCGCCATTGCTGCATAGACTGCTTCAGGTCCAGCTCCATCATCGAGGGGATCCTGGAGATGTCGCCGGCGATCTTCTCCCACGAGGAGATCTGCTCCTCGATGGACCTCCCGTTTCGGCTGACCGTCTCTTCCTCGCTTTCGTCGACGTCCATATCGCAGAACTTGTCGGTGAGGTTGTAGGTGAAGCATGGCGAGGCTGGGCCGAGGAAAGCATCAGACGGAGGTGAGCTCCCGGAGGTTGATGGCTTGTCGTCCTCCCCTGTTACAGCAGAGGGAAAACAATCAAACATTGATCGTGTTTTAACATTTTAATCTGCGTTTAGCTTCTATCATGCTATTGGACAAAAAACAATTATTGAAGGACACACATTGAACGACATGTGATTATGTGAAGACGAAATTTTGGCCTACAAAAAGTAAAGCAACAATGGCAGACAAGAAAACAACATCAAAATGATGACAAATGAGATGCGCCGGTAAAATGATAGCACAATGTACCATGGTAACAAAGGTTAATCGTGGTAACAGAAACTAGTTGCAACGCAGTGAAGTGGTGACTGAACAAATCACATAGCAGTAGATTCAGAGGGAGAGAGAGAGCTTACAAGGGGAATGCACCGGCGACTCGTCGTCGGAATGCAGGTCCAGGACGGAGACCGGGCTGAGCTGCCTCGACGAGTCCACCTCGTCCACGTCACGCTTCCACCTGCCCCGCTCGTCGTCGTCGCCGAACTCCATCCTTCCCGGGTCGCACTCGCCGCTGTCCCCGATGGAGGAGCGGCGCAGGCGGCGGAACTCGCGGCCGCCGCGGCCGG
>LAPY01000303.1:102685-115178 GCA_000970635.1 Eragrostis tef | reverse complement strand
GCGCCGGCGGGGCGCCCGCCTCGTCGCCGCCCACATCGGCTCCACGGATGCCGCCGTTGGAGATTGCCTACACGGTTTTTCCTCCCCGACTCTACGCGGCTACACAGCTCCACTCGTGGTGGATCTCGACTGCATCTGGCTGACAGAGGAGTTCGTGTTCAGACGACGCCGACGAGCACCCTGAGCTTTATCGTCCAAGATCCTGCCAACTCACACCTTTGATCCAACTTTCATTTCCTTCCTGTGACGAGACGACTACATAAAAACTTACGAAGCGAGGAGGCGGTGTTTACACGAGACCTGCTGTGCACAGGCCGACATCATTGCGGCGCGTTGTCGCGAGGAGGCCTGTTCTTGTTCCTTCCAGGCATTGCATTTCACTACGTTAATCACAACCACAACACATTTGATGCGCTATCAATAACCACTTAGTGGTGATCCTGATGTATTATTCAAACACTTGAACCAAATTGTAGAACATTGTAGGAAGAAAACTGAAAGAAAATCTAAGAGTTAATAAGCTGATTGTGAGCTTGCTTCTGAGATCAAATTGTTATTAATCAACTTGAAGTCTAGTGATACATATGTTCATCAACCTTTGTTCAGAGAAAACAACATTGTTAGTTTACATGATGATTGGACAATGGAATATTTTTCAAAGGAGTTTTCTGAAAGTTAGTTCTGAGGTTCAAGCGTAAGAGATACATGCAGTAGTAACTAGCATGTTGTTTGCTCTGGGTGCGTTCATCAGACACATGATGATGCACACGGCTTTGTGAGGATGAAGAAGATAGGGCACACTGCATGTCAGCACCTTCCTCTGTTCCGGATTTCAGAAGCCACTATGGACCGAAGTCCGAAGGGCGTCGCCTCTCACGTCGGACTTGTACGCCGCCACCGGACCTCTACTCCGTGACTTGCATCCATGGAGTCATCAGACGCCAATCGGGATCATCACCTCCAGAGAACTCCGTGCCGATCCTCTACGAGGCCACCACGCCATGCTCTCCCTCACACGGAGCACAAAAGAACCATAGAACCATAGCGCTGCGCCGCCGGCCGAGTCGCGGCCTGGCGCCTGAAGCCGAAGCAACGAAGACGATGAGCAAGAACAGATCGAGAAACACAGATGATCCATTGGAAATTAAATTTAGACATTGTCGTATTAGATGCACCTAATTATTGACACTAGCAGGTGGCCCGCGCACTTTGCGCGGCTAGATCTTTTTCCATTTTGTAGCCATCTTTTGTTTTAATATATAATTAATTTGTTAAGATCAACAAAACAAAAGGGTAGATCTTGGCAATTATTTGCCTGCGTGCATATGTGAGAAGGAAAAACGATGTTTATACATTGCATAATACTGTATAGTTAACTTATGCTTCTGGGGGGCTGTTCAACGGTTGTTGAAAAACTATATTTCAATACCCACCAATGATGTTTCAATATATGTGCGCTTGTATTTTCCATACCAAGAAGAATTAGGGACAACATAAAACAAGCTTGAAGGAATAAATTACAGGATATGTGATATTCGAAATTTTAAATTAATTTTATGTATTCAGCCCAAGATTACTAATCTCTCTCTCTCTCTCTGAAACACACGCACATAACATATATATATCTCATATAAACACACACAAACACACAAAATGTTTTAACATTGTTTTGGATGGACATATTAGAGATCCAATCAAATTGAAAAGTTAGGTAAACGTGGCAAAAAAGAAACATACCTGCTAATGATTGATTTCTGTGGAATTTAAGGTAGTATGACATTTTCCAGCTTGATATATATGCAGTTCACTATGAATCATCAAGACATTACATTGTATCCTGTTAATTTTGAGGCTGCCCTCATGTGGATTGCAATGCCGTACGATATAAGCCATAAACTACACCATATATATTGTATGCATTGGGCACTGAATTATTTGGCGAAAATAAGATCCGTCGTTCACACAGTTCCCACATTACTGACCTTATATCAGTGCTGCCTCCTCTCATTCCTCACGTATGTGGCTCAGAGTTACGCTTTGCTTCTAAATATAGTATGCCTACCTTGCCGACGGCCGCTGACTACATGCATGTGATGGAATTTGGATTGACGACAATGTACTTTTGTCACGGGGCACTGGCCTTGTGTTTGGAGTTCATCGCCAACTCTTGAATGCAAGACTTGCCCCTAAGTCTTGTGTGAGTGCATGATGAGAAGTTAGCAGATTGATTTTGGGAAGAAAAAGAACGCCCATCGTAGCTATCCATCTATGCACTGGCTTGCATCACCAAGACACCAACCTTTTCCTGCAACGCCCTTACCGGAGTTTCGCCAAGCTGGTGGCAACGTTCTGCTCTTTTACACCGCTGCCTAGCAAGTTGTCAACTGCTCCATCTTTGATGTAATGATGCATGGTACAATTCCAAACCAATTACAAAGATACCTGCACACGTGCGCTGCCGTACGTTGCTAGTTTTGATTTATCGCCGCCAGGATCGAAGCCCTTTGCCTGTCGTGAAATTTTAGATTGCTACGTACCTCCACATGCGCAACTGCAAGCGGTATGTATTCGGCCACCCATGGTACCAACTGCCAATTTCCTCATTAACGGTTGAGTATTTGCATGGCTTCCATAGGACCAGTCCATGCAACCACAATCTCTGCATGTTGTCGACATGCTGCTTACGATTTTCTCTTGCAGTGTCCAGAGGCCTCCGGAGCCTGCCGCAGCGATCCACCTAGTGCTACTATTCCTGGTTATACTGGTCCATACACTCGATCAAACACATCCATTTGTCCTTGCACTTGCAATATATTAGTTTCCATGCGGAGTCCTCTCACGTATAGCTTTGTTTGAATGTCTGATCAAAGCAGCAAAATACCTTTTTGCATCTAAATAATGTGAGATAGTGTAGTTTACAGGAAAGGCGAGCAACATATCACAATTACTATATATGCATTGCTGGATGACAGAGTTGGAATTGATCTGAAAGAGCTTGAAGAGTTGTTCCAGCTAGATTTATTCCGGCGAGATGTATCGATCTGCAAGAGCTTGAAGAGTTGCCAGCTAGATTTATTCCGGCGAGATGTGTCTATCTGCAAGAGCTTCAAGAGTTGTTCCAGCGAGATTTCTTCCGGCGAGAACCTCTCGGCGAGCTGTCAGCTAGGTTACCGCATGAACGATGCTTAACGTGCGTCGGTTTCCGGTGAATCTATATTTATTGTAAAGAGACCTGCTGAGATCCGTTTGTAGATGTCCATGATGAGAGACCGATATCCTCCTATGGTGTCAAGTTCTGGATTATTTTAATACCTCTACCACGTTTAACTTTTCCATATCTCTTATTCCGGTTCCATGCAGAGTCCTAATTTTATTCAGCTATGGGTTTCTTCAAAATGTATTACGGACTGTTCAGATTAAATATATACGATTACAATTTGGACCCACCAAATTAGATCTTTCCTTTTTTGTTGAATTAATCGTGGCCGTTAGATGTTCATAAAATCAACGGTTAGATTTTTTTCTTTTTCTCCGATTAATGTGGGAATTTCGCGGCTTTGAGAGCGAACGTGGTGGCTTCTTTTTCTCTTCAAATACTAAGATAATAGATGCCACTACTTCTTTTGCCCATAGTACCCATGTAATCCTTATACTACTTTAAAATATTACCATACCACTTAGAGATTTTAAAGTAGTATGAGATGCATCTAAACGGTTGGATTTAAGAAAATAGACGGCGATTTTGATGCACCGTGAAGGTTCTCTGGTGGTTGTGTCTCAACTTTTGTGCAGTACATGCCAAAACAAAATCACTTGACCTGTAGTGATTTATAGGCGCTTCTGTCTTTAGGATGTTTTGACTGTTGATGGTTAAAGGTTGTAAAAATCAACCGCTTCCTAGTTCAAAGCTTATAATATGTGATCTTATATCTATACTCTTTAAAGTTAAAGGACAATATTTAGCCACTTGAAACAAACTATTTTCCTTTCTTTCACAATTTCCACACACAAGCTTTGACTTTTTTCTGCCTAGTTTAATTTCTCGGGAAAGAAGATAAGCTAAGTTGACTGTGTAATGAAATAGGGTAGGTTTCGACATCATCCCATATGAGAACTGATCTTTCAAAATTCATACACACTACGTCCTTTGTTTTTCTCTCTCCCAAGATTTATGACCCTGTTTACTGAAACAAAACATGAACTCTCCAAACATAATCAAACCTGCAGGATAGCACTATAGCAGCACTGTGGCCACAGAAATTCCCCGCGCACCACGAGCCCTCGTCGCCTCCTTTTCCCACCAATCCAAGAACCTCGGCCCCTCCGAAAATCGTCGGAGCCCTGAAGTTTACCCAACACAGGGATGACGAGGAAAGCGAAATCCACCGTGCTGTCTGCCTCCACCTGACCACCTCCCCTTCCACCGGCGCCCGCAACCACCAAGCCATGAACAACCAGGCTCCGTGCCATGCGTCCCGAGGACCAGTGGCAGCCGCGGCGGTCGGTACCGTGCCGGCCAAGGTCTGGGACTGGATTTGCGAGATGGGAGGGGGCTTCGTGCAGGACGGGGAGGTTGAGGAAGAAGAGGAATGATGCTGTAAACTGTCAAGGTGCTTCTGGAACGCAAGAGCACTTTCATTTTGTGTCTGCAGCATCTTCGTAAATTGTTTGCTAATCCTGCTGAATTTTTCTCAGATGCAGGGTAACATATGCAACTGGAAGGTGGCGTCTTTTTGTGGAATCCTTTTGGCCTGCGAGGGGTGTTAAGGAGTGTTCTGAATATCGTAATGAGGTATCCAGTGCAACTTTCATTAGTGTTTGCCTTCTCTGCTCCGTAGTCATAGAAAATGAAACTGTAAGTTCAGAATTTGATACGGGATGTTTATCTTGGATCTTAGAGATGGATCAAGTGTCCAGCTTTTTTTGGTGGCAAACATTTGTTTAGCTTATTACTGGGTAAATTACGTTAATGTATCGCCATTGGATAAACAGTTTTCTGAAATCAAGCTGGCAGTTAGTGATTCCAACGCCACCACATATTACCAACTTCTGCATTATTTCTTATCACTATGCTATCACTATCATGCTGTCTATCGTGTTCAGGATACTTCTAGTATGATGACAGATCTTATATTCTCCGTTTTAGTTCTGCAGTGCACCCTGTGGCCCGTGAAATACAGGTGCACCTCTGCTACGCTGCTGGCTCAGGCATACAAATTCAGAAAGTAGGCTCTTGTATTAGACTCGATGTCCTCCAATTCGCAGTTGTACTGAATGTGCCACTAATGTGGCTGGTCGTCGCTGCTCTACAACGATGGCTTATGACGGGAGATGTCCACTGCCAGCGTATGGAAGGAACTTAGTGACACCCTTGGAAATGCACCTAGCTATAGCAGAGTGTTGCCTGCTCGTGGGTTGTCTGTGATTCCTAGCAAACCCGTGAGGATTTCATGGAAGCAGGTAGCTGAAGCCTCTTGCATCGCTTGTCACAGTTGCCGTTGTGCTTGTGGAAAAAGCGTAGAATCTGATGCCTCTCATGCTCATGTGTTGTTGTTGACTTCCTAGGACATTGCATGGGGTTCCGGACTATGGGAAAGGGAAATCAGGCATGGATGATTCATGTATCTACCATACAAATGAACCAAAACTGAATTAAAGAGAAGGATCATGGCTCAATTACTTCCAAGTTTCCCTCTTTCGTCTTACGTCACGCTCAACACCCGCTTCTGCTTCCTTCTATTACCCCCTGTGTTTTGCTTATATAAGGGTCCAACAAAAGGTGCGCCATTCCTTACGAATATGAATAGCAGGAGGCGATAAGCTTAAAATAACAACCAATAAAAAGAGATTGCAAATTCAGTGTGTTCTGGAATGCGTCATGTGAAACACAAGCGCACATGGATCCATATCTTGCATTGTGTACAAATGGTTCCTCTGCGACTGTTCATTCATCACTGTAAGGAGCACAAGGAGTTTATATTATGAAGTTATAAGCTGATGCCCCATGTCTATAACTTGCTTGCCTGGAATCAAGAATATTTTTAAAAAACAGAAAGCAGGATCTTAGATTGAAACAGTTGCTCTCAGATCATATAAGAAAAGAGATCATGTTAAAAATGAAGTTGTGTGTGTGTGGCTTATATAATATATGTAGACATGTGGCTCGACTCCAAACCGCGACGTTTTGGGATTGTTGTCGGCTGTATGCCTTGGTTTGTTGTACTTCTAAACTGACCCGTGATATCATGAAACCTAGTAGCAGTGCCTCATCAATTGCTAGCCTCAATTGCCTTTGTGAAGCGAGCTTAGAACCTGATGCCTCTCATGCTCATGTGTTGGTGTTAACTTCCCAGCACAGTGCGTGTGGTACTTGACAGTGGAAAGGGAAATAAGGCATGGATGCTTCAGATTAGTACCATGCGAGTATACCAAAATGATTTAATGAGAAGCGTGATATGACAAATACTTCTGAATTTCCCAAATTTGTCTATCCTGAATCACGACCCGTCATCGTTTGTGCTTCCTGCTGCCCTCACCTTTCACTTATATAAGGATCCAAAGGTGCCCATTATCTTTAGCAGGAGGCGGCAATGAGATCTGGAAAATGACAATTATATCGAGATTGCAAATTCGATGTGTTGTCATAATGCATTGATGCTTACTAGTACAACAGTGAATGAGTCAGTACAGTCGGTATTAGAGGTAGATGGTTGCACATGGTCCTTTCTTCAGACTCGTAATTTTTTGTTGCACAACTTTGTGTAGTAATGCAAAAAAACAAAATCACCAGTGGTGATTTATGTACGCTTCTACTATATGTTTAGGATGTTTTGACAGTTATGGTCGTATGAATCAATGGATCCATAGTTCAGAGCTTATGTAATCTTATATTTCAAAGATTTAAAGTTAAAGGTGCCATTATTTGAATTTGAAAGACCATTTTTTGAATTCAAATAATTTTGTTTACAGAAACAAATCACATTAGCCTTTCATCCATCCTGTATATTCACACACGTCAAAAAAACGTTCTTACAATTTTTATGTGCTTTTGATAGAATTGAATGTATATCATGATTTATAGAAGAAAACGATCCTGCTAATGTGAAATAATGCAGCTGTTTGCGGCTTATAATGTGTACACAAATGTGATTTCTACTCCAAACCACAATGGTTTATGAGATGCAGGCAACAAAGAGTGACAAAGTGAGGTAGAAAATGCTTTTTTTTTCTGGGTAATAGAAAATGCAGTTTTGACTATTGCCTGCCGGCCTCCTGGGTTGACTCGTGACTGTGAGGATTTATTGGATGGGATTGAAGTACTAGTGCCTCAATCTGTGCTTGCCTCCGTTGATCTGGGGAAGTAAGCATATAACGTGATGCCTCTCATGCTCATGTGTTGCTGTTACTAACTTCCTAGCACAGTGCACGTGGTTCTGGACAATGAGAAGGAAATCAGGCTTGATGTAGTTCTATAATATGTGATAAAACAAAATTGAGTTAGCAGGAAAGGCGATGGGACAAGTAATTCTGAATTGCCCCACTTTTATGTTTTTATCTTTCCTAAATCATGCCGACATGCCCCGTCCGCTCCTGAAGAAGGAGCCAGGCGAGTGATCGTGGCCCGACCAGGCGCCCGCCTCTTGCATCGCTTGCCGCAGTTGCTGTTGTCACAGGAAAAGGCGTAGAACCTGATGCCTCTCATGCTCATGTGTTGTTTTTGACTTCTTAGACAGTGCATGTGGTTCCGGACTATGGAAAGGGAAATCAGGTATGGATGATTCATGTCTCTACCATACAAGTGAGCCAAACTGAATTAAAGAGAAGGGCGATGGCTCAATTACTTCTAAGTTTCCCTCTTTTGTCTTACGTCGCACTCCACACTCGCTTCTGCTTCCTCCTACTACCCCCTGTGTTTAGCTTATATAAGGTTCCAACAAAAGGTGCGCCATTCTTGACGAATATGAATAGCAGGAGGCGATAAGCTTTTTGCAAAACAACGCAGGAGGCGATAAGCTTAAAATGACAACCAATAAAAAGAGATTGCAAATTCAGTGTGTCGTTAGGATGCCTGCTAGTACAACGGTAAATGATTCACCAGTCAGTAGCAGAGGGAGTGGTGGTTGCATTTTAGTCTACATGCCATTCCAGTGGCGAAGTGGTCTTTCGGATTGAAATGCATGTCCTTCTTCATCCTTAACAACTAAGACTCTGTGGGACGCTTGTTTTTCCCCATTATCTAAAAAAACAACTAAGACTCTGTACTCAAACAAAACATGAACTCTCCAAAACATATTATAATCACTTTAGTTTTGGGAATAACCACGCTATTTACTGAAAAGAAACGAAATGCAAACATTAAGGGTTGCTTTGTTGTTTCTGGTAGTTTTGCTGCTTTCGCACTTGATAATTGTTGTTTTCCTTTCTTTCATACTCAAATCTGCAGGACAGCAGCACTGTGGTCTGTGGCAGTATGGCCACACAAATTCCCCGCACACCACAAAGCCCTCGCCGCCTCCTTTTCCCGCCAATGCAAATCTCCCCCCAGCCGGTAGCAGCGGGAGTGGTGGTTGCATTTTAGTCTATATGCCATTCCAGTGGCGAAGTGGTCTTTCGGATTGAAATGCATGTCCTTCTTCATCCTCACCAACCAAGACTTTATACTCAAACAAAACATGAACTCTCCAAAACATATTATAATCACTTTAGTTTTGGGAATAACCACGCTATTTACTGAAAAGAAACGAAATGCAAACATTAAGGGTTGCTTTGTTGTTTCTGGTAGTTTTGCTGCTTTCGCACTTGATAATTGTTGTTTTCCTTTCTTTCATACTCAAATCTGCAGGACAGCAGCACTGTGGTCTGTGGCAGTATGGCCACACAAATTCCCCGCACACCACAAAGCCCTCGCCGCCTCCTTTTCCCGCCAATGCAAGAACCTCGGTTCCTCTAACAATCACCGGAGCCCTGAAGTTAACCCAACACAGGATGACGAGGAAAGCGAAATCCACAGTGCAGTCTGCTTTCAAGCCCCCTTCCACGTGCGTCCAGTACTGGCTCCTCAAGACGGAGACAGGCGAGTGGTTGTGGTCCGACCAGGCGCGCGCCTCTTGCATCGCTTGCCGCAGTTGCCGTTGTGACTGAGGAAAAAGCGTAGAACCTGATGCCTCTCATGCTCATGTGTTGCTGTTGACTTCTTACTAGGATAGTGCATGTGGTTCCGGACGATGGAAAGGGAAATCAGGCATAGATGATTCATGTCTCTACCATACAAGTGAACCAGACTGAAATAAAGAGAAGGGTGATGGCGCAACTACTTCTAAGCTTCCCTCTTGTCTTACGTCACGCTCCACACTTTGTCTTACGTCACGCTCCACACTCGTTTCTGTTCTGCTTCTTCCTACTACCCCTTGTGTTTCGCTTAGATAAGGGTCCAACAAAAGGCTGGCCATTGTTGACGAATATGAATAGCAGGAGACGATAAGCTTAAAATGACAACTGATAAAAAGAGATTGCAAATTCAGTGTGTTGTTATGATGCCTGCTAGTACAACGGTGAATGATTCACCAGTCAGTAGCAGAGGGAGTGGTGTGGTTGCATTTTAGTCTATATGCCATTCCAGTGGTGAAGTGGTCTTTCGGATTGAAATGCATGTCCTTCTTCATCCTCACCAACTAAGACTCTGTACTCAAACAAAACATGAACTCTCCCGAACATATTATAATCACTTTAGTTTTGGAAATAACCACGCTATTTACTAATACAAGTGCTGTTGTTCCTAGCAAATCCGTGAGGATTTGACGGAAGCAAGTAGTTGAAGCCTCTTCCATCAATAACTTAAGTGGTGCATACATAGAACCTGATGCCTCTCATGTTCATATGTCTCGTTAACTTCCTAGTACAATACATGTGGTTCTGGACTATGGAATAGTAATCAAGCATGGGAGATTTAGCTCTCTTCTTCTTCTCACCCTATTTTTCGCTTTCTTGAATCATGCCCCGTGTTTGCTTCTCTTCTTGCCATCCTTGCATTTTGATTATATAAGGATTCAGCAAATGGTGCGCCATTTATCGAGGACTAACTCGAGTAGTAGCCTAGTAGGTGTAGGAGACAATAAGCTTTGACAATTGACATTAAGAGATTGCAGATTCAATGTGATGTCATGATGCTTGCTAGTAACAGATACTAGAGAGAAGTGGTTCCTCGCAAAAAAAAAGAGAGAGAAGTGGTTGCACTTTACTTTGAACACTATTCTAATCTCACTTAATAAATACTATTGTTGCGGACATCAACTTTCGTGTAGTAACTGCAGAGTCACTGGAACGTGTAGCCTTTTGTTGCGCACCAAGGATGCCGGGTAGCACGTGCAACTGGAAGGTGGAGTTTTTGTGTAATCCTTTTGGCCTGCAAGGGGTGTGAAGGAGTGTTAGTTCGATCTGAATATCATACTCCTATTTAGGCATGCACTTTGCAGTTCCGGACTATGGAAATAGAAAAGCAGCTTTACTGACTATGAAAGATGCATCAGCAAATACTGCCAATGAAAGAGGATCCAGCTGATTATGACATGTGTGACTACGGTGTCTTATAGCATAAAGATCAATGGGGCCTTGTCTCAATGCTTTAAACCAGAGAGGGGACTGCGACAGGGAGATCCTCTCTCCCCATATCTTTTCCTCTTGTGTGCAGAGGGCTTCTCTGCGCTTCTGAACAGAGCCGAAGCTGAAGGATTGATCTCGGGTGTGAAAATCTGTCCAGCCGTACCAAGTGTTTCTCATCTCTTGTTTGCCGATGACTCTCTGATTCTTATTCGTGCAACAAAGGAGGACGCATTGCAGCTGCAGCATATCCTTGATTTATATGAGCAATGCCCAGGGCAGATGATAAACAAGGCGAAATCAGCGGTGCTGTTCAGCAGAAACACACAGTCAACACATAAAGCAGACGTGAGGCAAGTGCTAAGTGTGGAAAGGGAAACCATGAATGAGAAGTATCTAGGGCTTCCGGTATATGTTGGGAAGAAGAAATCAAAAATTTTTGCTTATCTAAAGGATCGGGTATGGCAGCGGATCCAAGGATGGAAGGAGAAAATTCTCTCATGGGCCGGGAAAGAGATTTTGATTAAAGCAGTTGCACAGGCTATCCCCACATTTGCAATGGGTTGTTTTGATTTAACCAAGAATATTTGTGACCAGATTAGTACTCTGATATGTCGGTATTGGTGGAATCATCAGGAAGGAAAGCACAAAATTCATTGTCTTAGCTGGGAGACAATGATTTTGCCGAAGAAGAAGGGAGGGCTTGGCTTTAGAGACATCCATGCTTTTAATCTTGCTATGCTTGCTAAGCAGGGATGGAGGCTTATCCAGAATCCGGACTCATTATGTGCAAAGATCTTAAAGGCTAAGTATTTTGCTAACACTAGCTGTCTTGAAGCTACACCAAAGCATGGGATGTCGTACACATGGAGGAGTATACTGAAAGGTATTTAACTGCTGAAGAAGGGAGTTGTCTGGAGATTGGGAAATGGTAGTAATATTAATATTTGGAATGATCCTTGGCTGCCGAGGGATTATGCTACATCACCAATGACCCCAAGGGGTCAGTGTCTCCTGAATGAGGTGTCAGAGCTGATAAACCCCATTACAGGCACATGGGATGGGCAACTCATTAGAGACACGTTTTGGGAGGAGGATGCAGACTTGATACTTGCACTGACCATACATGAAGGACGTGAGAATACAATGGCCTGACGTGAGAATGAAGTCCGGAGTGCGTACAAGGTTTGCAGGAATGATATGACTCGTCGTCAACCTTCGAGCAGTAACAGCAGCAGAGGGGAGGAATGCTGGAATAAGTTATGGCGCATGAAAGTTCCAGGGAAGATAAAACATTTCGTGTGGAGGGTTGCACACAATAGCCATGCGTTACGAATCAACCTTCAGCACAGAGGTATGAAACTGAACACGAAATGTGTGCTTTGCCAAAGGGTCGATGAGGATGGAGGTCACCTATATTTTAAGTGCAAGCTAGTCAAGCAATTATGGGCAAGCCTTAATATGAATAGGGAGAGAGAACTGTTGGCTGAGATGGCATCGGCCAGGGAAGTGGTTGAATTCATACTGGCGCAAGGTGAAGATATCCAGCTTAAGCTCTCGGTGGCGATGTGGTCGTGGTGGTCAGAAAGAAATAGAGTTCGAGAAGGAGAGAAGCCAACACCTCCGGCCATCATAGCAAGAAATACTGCTATCTATGTGGATGAAATCAAGAAAATTTTCAAGAAGGAAGGAGGAGCTAGACAAGCAAAGGAGGCTAGGTGGAAGAAACCTGGGGTGAAGTGCTGAAAATCAACTGCGATGCTGCATTTGACGATACCACCAAGTCGGGCGGGTGGGGATTCATCATTCGAGATGCTGACGGTGACGTTGTCTCAGCGGGAAGACGAAGAGTGAATCATGCGCCCGAGTCGACGACCCAACCGCCGTTGGCGGGGGG
>LAPY01000303.1:72895-91404 GCA_000970635.1 Eragrostis tef | reverse complement strand
CCCTCCGCCGCGCTAACCCGACTCTGCCGGGCTCGTCAGCGACGTCTTCAGCAGCCATGGCGTCAGGAGGTCGGAGGAGGAAGACGAGTCTCCAGCCGTTGGATGTGTTAATAGCACGAATCTTAAAGTGTTTGATTGAAACGTTTTCATCGGATAACCTACGTATAGGATCGGCGGTTGCACTTTAGTCTTTACAGCCCAACCCCCGGCCCGTAAGGCCCAGGAGGCCGGCAACCATCACGAAGGAGAGTCAGGAACGGTAAAAAAAATGTGTCAAACGATAGCAGTGGCCACAACGTTGAAAATTAGGACAGGAGCGGTGTTGGATCCCGTAATTGAAGACTAGTCTATGCACGCAATGATGTTTTTTGAACGCGATTAGAATAATGTTTGAACAAGAGCTACTGACTGATTCACCGCTGTAAGCAGCCATCATAATAATACACTGAATTTACAATATCTTTCCACTACTATGAAATCGAAGATCACAGACGGGCCTCTTCTATGACTCCGCGTCCGAGATGATCTGTCATTTTCCAGAGTTTATTGCCTCCTACTCTTGCTGTTCTTCGTGCTGGAGACTGTTTTATTGCCATCGTGTACCCCTGAGCGACTGACGGCCAAATCAATTTGGTACCTTTATGGAGGATGAAAAAAAAAAGCTCACAGTGTTTGCTGTAAAAAATTACAGAGAGAGGAAACTGATCATTGCAGTCTGTTTCCTGTAAAATGAAAATAAAAATCATTGCAACTTGCTATTGGCAGTCTTTGTGATCTAGGCTACCCATAGCCGGAGGAGCCTTGTCCCGGAGAAGAAACTCGTGCGTCTTCCCCGTGGACGTCTTGGGCAAATCTTGAAACACCACCGTCTTAGGGCGCCATGTGACGAGGGGCAGCCTCTCCCTGCAAGAGTCGATGATGTCTGCTTCCGTGGCACTAGTGGCGCCGTCCTTGAGCTTGAGAAACGCGCACGGCGTCTCGCCGGCCTTCACCAGTGGTCGTCCGGCCTGGCCACGACCACGACCGCCGCGTCCAGCGTCGTGGGGTGGCCGAAGATGCTTGACCGCCTCCACCTCGATGGAGGAGCTGATGTTCTCGCCGCCGGGAAACGATGATGTCCTTGGCCCGGTCCCTTGATCTGGACGCGGCCGTACGTCCGCGTGGCGCACGGCGAGGTCGCCGGTGTGCAGCCAGCCAGTCGACGGCCATGGACTGGACTCCCTCGTCGCGTCGAGGTCCTTGCAGTAGTAGCCGCTCGATCATGACGGTGTTGCCCCGGGACATCACCTCGCCCACCGTTTGGCCGTTTCACGGCACGCTCTCCATGACTCCATGTTGGCCGGACTCTTGACGACGTCCACGCCCCGCACGGCGGTGTGGTGTGGTGGTCTGGTGGGCCTTGGGCCGCGACGTGTAGTTGAGCGCGATCGGGTCCAGCTCGTTGGCCGGCCACCGTATGTCGAACTGCTGCCAACCAGGGGCGTTCCCGATGAGATACTCGTAGTCGTCGCTGCAGCCTGCAGTCGTCATCCTCGGAGATGGTTAGTTAGGAGGACCGGGCGGGTGGACGACTCGGCGCTCCAGCCGCCGCACTGGGCCCCCAAATCCTAGGGGCCCCCCTTGATCAGAGCATGCTGCTATATTAGCAGGCCTATTGCTCTTTTTTAGTCCAGCAATAAAAATAGCTATCAGACTAGACTTGCTTAGCTCATGAGAGGTTTAAGCCTGGCCCTTATTGGTTTATTGTTATACTGTTACGGCAAATCAAAAGGCAGCCTGGAATCGCAGCGCCGCCACACAGCTTCAGGTCACCGATAGGGAATTTGCGATCGCTGCGCCCCTTGCCGGCTGCCTAAACGACTGAAATCAGGGCGACGTCGAGTGGCCGTTCCCAATTCCCGTAGCACTACCGTGTACCATCCCATGTTGCCGGCATCGTCGCTGAAGGAGGTACGTATTTGGTGCAGAGGGCGGCCATTCTGCTAGTTGCTATGATTTTTTTTGACGCAACATGATTGATGAATTTAAATCCCCCTTCCCCCCTAAACTTCAGCATGATCATGACAGTTAGAAAGTATGCATCAGGCTTTGAAAAATGTTAGAACTGTTGAACAACTTGGCCAAGAACTGCATTGAGAAGAAATTGTTAAACCATTGATATCGGCGACATAGAAAAAACTTTTAAAGTAATATATATAAATAATTTGATATGAATCTTTCTTTTTCTTAATTTGCCTTTGATGATTACTAGCAAAAATGTATTTATGTATAAGTAAAATTCTAGTCTTTATATAGAAGGGGTCTCGACTTTTAGATTCGCCCCGGGCCATCAAAATCACAGGACCGGCCCTGAGCACTCCCTAATGACGTCCTCAATCTGCTGCAAAGAATTTGGAAGCACAGGACGGTACAGCCAAATTCAAGGCCTTCGCGTGGAGGTTACTTCAACAGGCGCTGGCTACAAGAGAACAAGCGGACTGCTACTCAATACACGTCGACGAAAAATGCAAAAGGTTCAGAGTTCAGACACTGAGACACGTTGAAACTGAAACTCGGCTGTTTCTTCACGTATTCCTTTACCGAGTAGTGTGGTTCTCTGGCACCACCAAAGCTCTTGGAGCATAGGCTCTACCAATAGGACAGCAAGGTACAGACTTAGCTCATCACTCTTTGGCACATTTGGAAAGGCCGAAATGGTCAGCGCTTCGATGCTTGACTGTTTTGTGGGTAAATCTAGCCACACAAGCACAGCTCAAAGGTGCAAACGCTCCTGTTACCTGCTGGGCTGTGTCTCCTCCTGTTCATGCCCATGTGGATTTCGTGAAAGTAGCTGAGCCTCTTCCATCGCTTAGCGCAGTTGCCCTGTTGGAGCGACCATAGAACCTGATACCTCCCATGCTCATGTGTTGCCGTTAGCTTCTACAAATGTGGTTCTGGACAGTGGAAAGGGAATCAGGCATGGATGTTTAAGGTCTCTACCAAACCGAGTTAACGCAAAGGGTGATAGCACAATACTTCCGAGTTTATCACTTTTGTCTTTCCTAAATCACACCCCGCGTTCGTTTGTGCTTCCTGCTTCCCTCGCGTTTTCACTTATATAAAAGGTCCCAAAAGTGCCAACTCCCAGAAGAGTGACTGGAGTAGCAGCTATTAGCTCTGGAAAATGACAAGTGTAAAAAGAGATATAAGAATTTAATGCCTGACATGAAACGTGTAATCAGTAGCAGAGGGTCAGTAGCAGAGGGAGATTGGATAAACTGTTCTTAGCAGGGATGTTGTGTAAGAATTATCGCTGTCCACATAGAGGCATCCTACACCTCATCATGTCCAATGGATAAATCCTGCCGGAACGCTGAAAATTACTCATAAGGTGAGAGTGCCATTTTCAGTAGGTAACTATGTTGACAAGGTCAAATGTGATGTTCTTCCCATTGATGTTTGTCATTTACTATTGGAGAGTCTTTGGGAGTGTATTCTGAATGCTATTCATGAAAACCGTTCCAATCAATATTCATTTGCTCACAAGGGTGTCAATCATGTACTGAAACCAATGGGTGATTTTGATATCAAGGCTGATGTGTTTCCTGCTGCAAAGAAGAAGAAAGAGTCACTTATGCATACTCCAAAGTCACGGACAACTTATGATGTGATAATGAATGCTCCAATATGTGTTGCTACTGTTTGTAATGTTGCTTTCAAACCTGCAGTTGCAGATCCTAAAATTAGTTGCAAGAAAATAAATGAGCCATCCAGCAATATGTCAAAGCTGAGGACGGCTTTGCTTGAAGAAGGGGACGATGATGCGGGGATATCTCCTGAGCTTATATCATCATCTAATTTGCAGTTTTATACTGATCACCCATCCGATGTTATAGTTCAGATCGGTGCATTCTTATTCAATGTGAAGCATGAGCAGAACTTAAATGATCAAAGAACTATTGCAGCTGAAGTTATCCCGAAACAAATGGTATTCAAAAGAACTATGTTTATTCAAAAGGAAAATAAAACTTCAAAAGAGAGTTTGGTTATGGAGGAGGCGAATCAAGATAGTTCATTGTTCGGAATGAAGCGGGGTGAATATTCGGTTCTTGTGCAAGGAAAGAAAATGATCAGAACGTGTCGTTCAGATCAATCTAAGTGGTGGAGGAGCAAATCTTGTGATGGACATGATAAATATTCAGCACATGAGACTTTTAAGACTTTAAATTCATATTTTAATTGGGTTCAAGTCGAGCCAAGGTCGAACTTTGGAGACAAGGAAGAGTTGAGTCCTTCTCGGACTAGGAACGTCACTGCCAGATGGACCCAGAGTAAAAGGACGATATTTCCTTCATTACAGAGTCCCTTTTGGACGTGTAAGTACTCATTGGAAAGATAACTCTAAGACCTTTCCAACGGATCCAGGCCCATACTCAGGAGAGCGGTGTGCAAGTCTCAGCGGACGAAACAAGCCACGGGTCATGTTGAGTCCAAGCCAGTTTTGAGTCCTGGTCGAGTCGGACTTGGTGTTTGGCTGGCCTGTGTGCCTTATAGCCTAGGGCCGGCGCCTCTGTATGGGTAGTTTTTTTGTGATTTTTATGTCTTCCTTTCGAAGTATAGAACCCTAGGGGCAATCTCCCTTTGTATCTGTTGTCAAGAGATTCTGCTGGTCGATTTCGTGTGGATCTCCGCTTGGGTGTGCAATCAGGACGTTGTTCTTGGGTGCTTGCTTGGATACTGTTGGGATTCATCCTCTTCTGATCATGGGAGCTTCTCACGGGTGGGAGATTGTATCTTGGGTTTGGATTACTCCTTGTAAGCTGAATCCTTTTATCATAGTTTGTGTTATTGCTGCATTGTCGTTGTGCAATCCTTAGTGGTTCTGAATTATCAAGGATCTATCGATTATCTATCAGTTTGTGCTTCTTATATTTAGAAATATATTTGTTGCCGCTGGTACCATAAAATATTGGGACACAATTCAGGATTCGCTAGTGTTTGCTAGTTAACCCCCCAGCCGCATCTGCCCTACTGCTCAGCCAATGGACCATTCCACAGTTCTACCGCTCTGGCTCGCCCTCGGCCAAATGTTGGGCGGATTTGACTGCCAATGTCTCACGGCATGCATGGCTACGAGCATCGGGTGGAGGCCGTGGACGCCTATGACGTGTTGCTTGATTCTCGCCTACGCGGGGTCGATGCCGTAGATGCGGACGCGGCCGCCCCCGGCACGGCTTGGCCGGCAGCAATTTGTTGCCGGCGCGGCTGTAACTGATGCCCAGCACGGTCCGTGGACGACGTCGCCTCGGGGGTGGCCGATAGGCGTGCCACCAATGGACTGGGTCGTTGCCGAACTGCCGTTCCTCGGGGTGCTGCCGCTTCGACTCGCTGTCCTCAGCCGGATTATGATGGCCGATGATCACGCTGCGTGGCGGTCTGATACAGGCGCGTCTGCACATGGAACGACGACCAATCGTCACTGTGCTAGTGACATCTGAGGACTGCCCCAAGCTCATGGGCGTTCGTTGGGTGGCCGTGCTCGGGGCTTGACGGAGACGACATAATACTTGTCTCTCCCTCTCACCGCACCCCCAACCATTGAAGACGGTTGCGATTATGCAACCACAAGGCAGTGGTGTGTCTGCGGCAATGAAATTAGTGTTTGCTGCGATCCACGCACTGAAGTGGTGGAGGTGGGTCGTCCACTCCGTCTTGCCGCTCTGCACGAATTTGTCGCAGGCTGCGGGTGGTGCGGGCACCTTTGAGGAGGTGGCGGCCGGTGTTGTCCGGATCTGCCATGTTGCAGATCAATGCGCGGTGTTTTGTCCGTCGCATAAGACCGCCAAGACGTGAAGTCTCTCTCTCAATCTCCTTGACTCCCTCTGAAAGAAAGACGACACCATCATTCCCTTCATGGTTGGCGGGATTCATGTCGCTATTTTTTTTTTGCCTCCAATGGGTTTCGCTCGTGCTCATCTTGGTACTCACAATCGGCTGATGGTCAATGAGGTGGCGGCCGGTGTTGGCCGGATTTGCTTGATGCTTGGCAAATCGAGGTGGTGGTGCCGGAAGTCCTGGTTGCCAATCCGCTGGTGAAGACCGCCAGGGAGCGACGTCGGGCTGTGATTCACTCTTGTCTCGTCTCACTCCTTCCTCTACAATGTCCTGAGGTATTACGACCATGAGGAGATCGGTGCCATCATATTGCGGCGGCGACTACCTTGGATGGTCTAAATGCATGTTGGATTATAAGCAAGCATTTCCGTGGGCACTAAGCAATGATAGCTACGAGAGAACTCAATAGACATTGGACGCAGGCGGCAGATTTTATTCTTTTTCCTTTATTTCATTCTCATGTAATAAGCAAGGCTATGTACGCTTGTAGAGGCCGGAATGTAATTCCATTTTCTAAAAAAGCAGAGGGAGATGATCGCACCTAGTCTTGCTTCAAACTCGTAAATTACTGTGGCGCAACTTTTGTGCAGTAAATGCAAAGAAAAGAGAGAGCTAATAGTAATTTTTTCATGATTTATGTGCGCTTCTATGTTTTAGTATGTGCGTTTTTATGTTTTAGGATGTTTTGAAAGTTCATAAAACGCAACAGTCCCAAGGACAAAATGACAAGTGGCTAAAAAGAGATATAGCAGTAAATACAGATCTTACATTCATAATCTCTAAAGTTAAAAGGACAAAATTTAGCCACTCGAAACAGCAAATATATGTTCCTTCCTAAGTCCCCAAAGAACTATGACCCTGTTTACTGAAACAAAACATGAAATCTCCACACATATCCACGTGAAGGGTTGCTTTCTTGTTGCTGCTTTTCCATTTAGTGACTGTTGTTCAAAAAGCCCGTGTTGGACAGTTATATTTTCATCCACCCTATACAGCCACACATGGGCCTCAAAATCTCCGGCACATCCCTGGTGATGTGATGTAGTGCAAGTAGACTCGTTCCTGTTGGCTCAGCTATCGCACCTAGCAAACCCGTGAGGATTTCATGGAAGCAAGTAGATGAATTCTCTTGTGTGACTTGTCTAAGTGGTGCAAACATAAAACCTGATGCCTCTCACGCTCATGTGTCGTTAGCTTCCTAGTAGTACAGTGCATGCGGTCGTTCTAGACTATGGACAGCGAAATTAAGCATGGGTGATTCAGGTCTCACAGTAGAAAACCAAACTGAGTTAATGAGAAGTTCGATGACACATTCGATCAGTGCTGAATTACCCTATTTTGGATTTCATAAATAAGGCCTGGTGCTCGCTTATGCTTCTTGCTACCCTCTCTGTTTGGGTATATAAGGATCCGTCAAATGGTGCCCCATGTGCACCATGACCTGCTGTAATTTATGTGTGCTTCTTTATATGTGTTAGGATTTTCATAGTTATAAAAAGGTTGTAAAATAAATAGTACTGTAATTCAAGGCTCATAATTTGTAATCGTTTATATGTATGATCTTGAAACAGAGGTGTAGTGTCAAGTAAAAAAAGGGTAATATTGTAAAAGAATAATATTATACATTCAAAATGAAAAATTATTATTCGAATTAAGATTAAGATTACAAAAAATAATTTCATAACGTGAATTACCATTTTGTATCCTACTATCCTCTCAAACCGTGCGGTTGCAAGGGCTAGATATTTAGAAGACATGTGGTTAATAGTATATTTTTTTAAAAAAGAAAAAAGTCCATTTTACTACCATCAAGTATTCATGTAGTTCACTTAACCCCTTAAACTAATCTTCGGTCTAATCTACTACCCTGAACTATCTAGAATGGTTCAATTCATCCCCTCGTGAATTCTTACTTTTTTATTTCTCCTTGTATGGGTTATATTTGAAGATCAAATTTTGTAGGATGGTAGATGATATCATCTTTTATGCTAGAAAAAAATTTTCAGATTTTTTTTAGAAATATTTACTGCATTGTTCTGTCTTATATTTCACATCTGTATTGCATACTTTCCGCATACAAAAAAATTTTAAATGTTTTTCTAAAAAAATTTATAACATAAAGAATGTTTTAACCTATAATCTCACAAAAGTTTACACTCAAACATGATGTGTACCTAGAGATATAAAAAAATTATAAGGGAGTAAATTGAACCAATCTAAATAGTTGAAAGGAGTAAAATGGACCAACAATTAGTTTATAGGGTTAAGTGAACTACATAGACACTCAAGGGTAGTAAAATGGACTTCTTCCTTTTCAAAATTTATATTTGCCTTCAGTATTGAGTTTCTTCAATATTATATATATGTGTTTTATGAGGTTTAAACTACAAAAATTTAGAAACTTTATATTTTATATTTGAACTTTCGTGTGCGTAATAATTAGAATGTGTGGTCTATAGTTGAAATTACAGGAATCATAACGTCAGATAATATTCCAAGATTTTTGTCTATTAACAACATCCGTTGGATACACATTGCATGCATTGCTCTTCTTTTTTGGTCTCCTCAACAAAAATATCATGTCTTCTTCCACTTGTCAAATTTCTTTTATTTTTGCCCTTTACTCCTCTACCTGATCTCTTCCGCCCTCTAACCATGTAGTGCTGGAGCACTAAGCTTCTCCCGTGGACGCTTTTGTTGTCTTTGGGCACCTTTAATCCGTCATACTACCCGTGTATGCTCTCGTCCATTGGCCATGACCTTCCTTTTAAGCATCGTTTGACAACAAACACAAAATTTTCACCGCTTGTTTTCTCACTTTGTCGATGACGGCTGCAAGTATGTCAACTGAAATATTTGTTTGTTATGTAGTACTAGTATAAGATAAGATGTGGTCGCATCACTGACATTAACCCTCTGTAGAAAAATGCATAGATTAATCAATAGATACTTCATCAATTCCAAAACTATCTTAGAAAAAAATACATGGATCTTAAAAGTCCTCAATTTTATTTTATCAAAATAAAATGAGTTACCAAACAATATTCTATTTGCATTTAACCTTTTATTATGTAAATGAAGAAGTACTTTAGTACTTTTGCTTGGACGCCATTCAAGAAATGCAAATTTAAAATACACTTCCTTATTTATCTTACAAACTAAAACCCTGTTTATTGAAACAAGACATGAACTCTCCAAACACATTTCTATCTTAAATCTGCAGGATAGCAGCACAAGCTACGCGTTCACATTTTAAATGACTTTAATTGGAGGAATAGCCGCTGTCTTAATAATAACTAGAAAAATGAAATGAAATATAAACGTCAAGGATTGCTTTGCTGTTGCTGCTTAACTGTTGTTTAAGAAAGCTCATGTAGGACCATTAATTTTTCATCAACCTTGTACATCTGCAAAGATCACAAGAAAGTTCGTGCAATTATCTAGGCTTCTCTGATAGCAGTAAATAGATTCATCGCCATTTTATTGCTTGTACTATGACAGAATGGCAGATCAAAACATCGGCGTGGCTTCATAGGGCCAGTTTGGTTGCTGCCCTCATTCGAATTGCCTGACCTGAGCTCGCGCCTGAGTGTCTGGTTATCGTGTTTGGTTGATGCCCTGACTTCCGCCTGACTCAGGCAAGGTGCTCAGGCTCAGGCGCCCGAAATCGAGCGCCTGAGCTCGAGCGTCTCTCTGCTGCTCGTGTCTAAGACCTCCTTCCCCACCTTTGCTAGCTCGGTCCTGATTCCCGACGCGAAAGACTGGCCGGCGACCACCGTTGAGAGCGCGGAGCGCAAGAAGGCGAAGCCCGGGGACCCGGAGGACAGGGAAGCGGCGCTTGGGAGGCGAAGCTAGGACACTCGGAATGGGAAGACGAAGCAGCTATGGCTTCCATGGCTGCCGCACAGGCAAGCTCCATCCCCGGCATGAATTCGTCCTTTCCGGCAAGTCATAGCTCAATTCCTTTGGCACATATCTTCTTTGCTGACCAGCACGCCTCCTTGAACTGTCCTCGTCGTGGATTAGCAACTTGCCTCACCGAATTTGCAGTTTTCCCCATCGCCAGTTCCTCCGACTGCCGCAAGAAGCTCGCGGTGATCCGCCGCTTTGGTGGTCGCTAGCGCACTCAACCTACCTCAAACTAATCCTCATTGCACTAAGGTTCCATTTTAGTGGTCGCGGGCGCCCCATCACTGGAGTCTCACCGCCGGCGAGCTCCATAAACAGGGGCGGAGATTTCGACAGCCCCCCCCCCCCCCCCCCCCCCCCCGATCGGCACTTGCATGTACTCCGGATGTTAATTGTTGAAGTTTCGGACAAGATCTTGAACTAGAAATGACCTAGCGGTTGCTATCCGAAAGTCGTAAAAAAAACGAAGTAAGTAAACTTTTACTCATCGTTGTTCATAACGTTGTTGACCCTGTCGACTAAAGCGTGCTAGCGTTAGCTTGACCATTGTTACTCTAGGATTTTCCGCGCTAGCACCCCACTTAACCAAACAAAGGTTATCAATAATCCTTATCCTCTTCAATCTAAAATTGAAATAAAGTAGAGGAGAAACTCAGATTAAGCATGGGATCACCTGATGTCCCTACTCGATAATTCTAATCCTGATACAATTGGAGATTAGGATCGTTGGGAGGAAACACGGCGCGTACCTTTCGTTTTCAGGAGCTCGTAGCTTGCATGCTTGGAGATCAGCGGAAGAGGATCACATCGTTCTATTCGGCGGGCGAGTGGCAGCGAGCCGGCGACGCGAGAAAAAGAAAGACGCTCGGTTGACGTATGCCGTGCCCAACGTGGAATGGTGATGGACTGATGGTCCGCCATTTGCAGAACGTGTTGGGCTAATAGTTATGACGGGGCCCGCTCCTACTTAGGCTTGTACTTAGCACAGAGATTAAGGTGAATCCTGAGGGAATACTTGGACTGCCTCCGCCACTGTCCATAAATCGCTGTGCTGTCGTGCGTAATGGATGTGCACTAAGCGTTTTTTGTTGTATGCGCATGGAAGCGTATTTGCCGGACTACGTTTTGATCTCAGGCACAAGTACCAACCAAACAGCGAAGACATGCGATGCCTGACCAGGCAAAAGTGAGATGCCTGACCAGGCACGAATTTTACTCAGGCAAATCAGCCAGGGTAGCAACCATACTAACCCAATAAGGCCATAATGTTTCATGGGCTTACAGCCAGCCATGGATGCCAACAACAGCAGCTGCAGCAGAACTGGGCTCACGTTTAGAAACACATTACATTGGATGGGTTTATTATTTCAAGATTAGACATAACTAACACAGAAAAATTTAACATTTCAGTTGAAAAAACTCTCAGGTCAGAGATGACACGGTGCTGGGCCTATCCAGATTCAGATAGAGCTTAGTAAATGTGCCGGTGACCTGACCTCCGGCGGGAGATCGATCAATCCCTGCCGGTGCCACAGCGCCACCGCAAGTCGTGAGCTGTGCTGCATATACTTTGGATTGAACCGTCTTTCTCTTCCGCCTTCAATTCATCCCATGTTGCGTGTCGGCGACTTGCTCGCTTCCTCCTCCGCTGTGTCGCCCACAGAAATGCGCCAAATCTGAACGGAGCATTCAGTGCTCCCAAAGGTTCAGAGAGGCATGCTCTTTGATGGATGCGTCAGGCAGGGCGATAGAGGATGGCCGGAGAAGATGGTTAAGCTGCCTGCCGTGCACCGAACCGAGTTGTCAAAGATTTGTAGTACTAGTACTGTACCGATTAGTTGTAACTATACAACGATGCATGGTGAACGGGACGTGACGGTGCGAACTGTGGCTTTAGCCCCGGTGGCTGAACTGCAATGGACAACAGTAGTCTCCCGTGAGCGCCATTAATACGTGAACATGCCGTTGCACGGTTGTGCGACTTGCGCGCGTCGGCGAAGAACATGGATGTCAACTTACGTGCCTCGCCACCACAGGTGTTGTGTTGCGACGGCAACGCGGCACTGGATCGAGATTTTCTGCGAGGTGGGATCAAGCGAAAGAAGGGCACCCACCGTCCGTACCCGTCGGTAAGCAGCATCAGACGGCTGGAATGGATGGCGCGAGCCGCTGCTGTCCATCATAACTCCTCTCTGGGTCACTGACACTTTCGGCTACTGTTCGGATCAGGCTGCCTTCTCCCTTTCCCGCCTGCGAGTTCCCCAACCTCCCGCCTCTCACGCGCCTCCATCAATGCGCGGCGCAAATCACCTCGGCTCTACTTAACGACGTTGTATTGTAAACCCGCACGGCCTCACCACGGAACACCACCACACAAAAAGTACCTCGGCTGAGCATAGGTACACACGCATAACGCGAGCCGATCGAAGAACACCGCCACCGCCGTCAATGGCCGCCACGGCCAGTCACCGCCACGCCGCGTCCCTCATCCTGCTGCTGCTCTGTCTCCTCTCCGCCGCCGCCCTCGCCGCGCGCGCCGGCGCCGGCTACAACAAGAAGCCGGCGGTGAAGCCACCGTACGTCTCGCCGGTCACCGGCGGCAAGGCGCCGCCCATGTACCCGACTCCGGGCACCAACAAGCCAGGCAGCAACAAGGCGCCACCCGTGTACCCGGCCCCGGGCACTGGCACCAACAAACCCGGCGGCAGGGCGCCGCCCGTGTACCCAAATCCCGGCCCAGGAGCGGGCGGCGTCGGCGGCGCGATCCCGACGATCCCGGGCTTCACGATCCCCGGGATGGGCGGCATCGGCGGGGGCGAAGGCGTAGGCGGGCCGGCCGGCGGGTACGCGCGCGGCGGCGTGGTGGCGCCGACGATGGTGTGCGCCGAGAAGGGGCCCTGCCGCGGGAAGCGGGTCACCTGCCCCAAGAAGTGCTTCTCCTCCTACGGGGGCAGCTGCAACTTCGACTGCAAGGTCAAGTGCACGGCCTACTGCTAAGGGACTTGCGTTCCGCTAATTAGCGAGCACACTGTGCGTTTAATAGTGGACTGGTGTCGGTGTGATCGTACACGATTACTGGTTGTTAATTACTACAATGCGGTACTAGTATGACTGCTGCTGTTCTGGCACACTGGATGCAGAGCGTGTGGTGTGGTATGCAGGATCGAGGCATATAAGATGCTTACTTTGCAGTATGAAGTACTTTTATAAGATGCTTACTTTGCAGTATGAAGTACGAGCTGCTGTTTTCCTTGCTTAGGTAACATGGGTGTGAGTGAAATATCCGGTATGAATTAATCAATAAAGTGCTTATATTCCACGCAGAAAAGTGTTGGCAGAGTAGAAATGGAACTATGGAAGTCCTTATTTCATTCTACTGCATTTTGACATTCATGTAAGCAGTTCAATTCAAAAATTAGGATCAATAAAGGCTTCAACCACGAGTTTGGTCAAACAAATTTGGTAGCTTCAACCGAAATTTTATCACTTGCAGAAACCTAAACGTATCTGTGAGCTTCCTCATCTCACAAAGAACTAATATTGCTTTTTAATCTGTGTTTCAAGTGGGGAGCAGTGGAAATATAATACATCATCTTTCTATCATGTATGTATTGATTTGAAAGCACATATAATAGAGATACCACCCGCCGTTACCGAAGGAATATGGGTTTGTCATACTCATACCACAGTACTAACGCAGTAATAGAAGTCTTCTATCCCATTACTTATACATCAAGCCCTTATAAATTCACAAAAAACAAGCTTCTGTAGTGAATAAGAGGGTGCAACAAGCTACCGACCATATGTTTTTCATATACTAGGCCATATCTAACAATGTATGTCTAGAAGCTACATCGAGGTGCGGACGACACAATTGGTTTTGGGATGCATCAAGGAATTCACCATGCTCAATTTTCTTCCTCGGAAACGCAGAAGAGTTGTTCTTCGAGAACCCAATACAACACACGCCACATACTCTAAAATACAAAGATTACATTCGCGCCCTTTAACAACTAAGGAGTGGCCTATTTCACACAACACCCTTATTCACTCGGCAGCGGGGCACTCACAAAGAATACTCCTCTCGCCCCAGCCATCGACGGAATTCCTCTCCAGCTGAAACTATTCGCCATGCCCAATACATCAAGGAACTCACAACATTTTCCTCCGTGGTTGCCCAGGACTGCTGATCATTCTACTCTATATATATTTTTGTCGTAAGAAGTCACATTTGGCGTACCACATATCCCGAGCAGAAAAAAAAATCGGCATATTCATTTCAAGTCACGATCGTAACAAGTTGTTTAAGATGACTGCTGCTGGAACTGGCGACAGAGCTTGTGATCTGCAGGATCGAGGCATATTATCGGTGCACCTTTATGTTTATTTATAAGATGCTTACTTTGCTACAAGCTGCTGTTTTTTCCTTGCTTTGCTAGGCAACATGGTGTGAAAGAAATATCCGGTATGAATAAATCAACAAAGTGCTATACATTCCACGCCAAGAAAAAAAAATCTTTCTTTTAAGTTTTGGTGGCAGAGTAAGAATGGAACTATGGAAGTCGCATTGGGAGTACTTGGTTGCTTAAACAGTTGGAGCCAAAAGATTTTACACCAAAAAGGAACAAACAACATAAACTCGGTACTGAGAATATGGGTGTATGATCAGATCATAGCTTGTCCCCGCCCAAATGGAAGAATCTGGCACAAAAACGTATCCAATTCTGCCTGACATCTGGAAACCAAGTTCCTTGATTAATAAATTAATTCGCCCGTACAGAGAAGTTGATCGAGCGTCACTGGCAGATACCTAAACGTATATGTGAGCTTCCTCATCTCACAAAGAACTAATATTGCTTTTTAATCTGTGTTTCAAGTGGGGAGCAGTGGAAATATAATACATCATCTTTCTATCATGTATGTATTGATTTGAAAGCACATATAATAGAGATACCACCCGCCGTTACCGAAGGAATATGGGTTTGTCATACTCATACCACAGTACTAACGCAGTAATAGAAGTCTTCTATCCCATTACTTATACATCAAGCCCTTATAAATTCACAAAAAACAAGCTTCTGTAGTGAATAAGAGGGTGCAACAAGCTACCGACCATATGTTTTTCATATACTAGGCCATATCTAACAATGTATGTCTAGAAGCTACATCGAGGTGCGGACGACACAATTGGTTTTGGGATGCATCAAGGAATTCACCATGCTCAATTTTCTTCCTCGGAAACGCAGAAGAGTTGTTCTTCGAGAACCCAATACAACACACGCCACATACTCTAAAATACAAAGATTACATTCGCGCCCTTTAACAACTAAGGAGTGGCCTATTTCACACAACACCCTTATTCACTCGGCAGCGGGGCACTCACAAAGAATACTCCTCTCGCCCCAGCCATCGACGGAATTCCTCTCCAGCTGAAACTATTCGCCATGCCCAATACATCAAGGAACTCACAACATTTTCCTCCGTGGTTGCCCAGGACTGCTGATCATTCTACTCTATATATATTTTTGTCGTAAGAAGTCACATTTGGCGTACCACATATCCCGAGCAGAAAAAAAAATCGGCATATTCATTTCAAGTCACGATCGTAACAAGTTGTTTAAGATGACTGCTGCTGGAACTGGCGACAGAGCTTGTGATCTGCAGGATCGAGGCATATTATCGGTGCACCTTTATGTTTATTTATAAGATGCTTACTTTGCTACAAGCTGCTGTTTTTTCCTTGCTTTGCTAGGCAACATGGTGTGAAAGAAATATCCGGTATGAATAAATCAACAAAGTGCTATACATTCCACGCCAAGAAAAAAAAATCTTTCTTTTAAGTTTTGGTGGCAGAGTAAGAATGGAACTATGGAAGTCGCATTGGGAGTACTTGGTTGCTTAAACAGTTGGAGCCAAAAGATTTTACACCAAAAAGGAACAAACAACATAAACTCGGTACTGAGAATATGGGTGTATGATCAGATCATAGCTTGTCCCCGCCCAAATGGAAGAATCTGGCACAAAAACGTATCCAATTCTGCCTGACATCTGGAAACCAAGTTCCTTGATTAATAAATTAATTCGCCCGTACAGAGAAGTTGATCGAGCGACTCTGTTCCTACTACAACAGAGCGCCACTCCCGTGGTGGCCGCCGTCGAAGCCGGCCGGCGCGTACGCCGGGCTGAGCAGCGGCGCGGAGAACCACGACGCGTAGTCCAGCTGCTCCGCCGCCTCGACGCGCCCGTGGTTCTGCGAGACCGCCGGCGGCGCGTGCATCACCCTCTGCCGCGCGCCCATGGGCGGCGCCGGAACAGCCGCCGTCTCGGCGCCCGTGAGCCTCTGCACCAGCTCCCGGAAGTCCCTGGGCTCCACGCAGTAGACCTTGAGTGGCCTGTGCGCCGCCTCGTAAGCGCCGCTCCTCCTCCTCCTCTCGACGGCGTGGTCCATAGCAGGAAGGAGAAGGAGGCCGAGCTCTGTCTGAACTTAATTGTTGCTTGCTCCCGCCGGGTGTGGATGAACTGCGGGAGAGATCGTGTTGTGCTGCTGCGCCGTGCCATGTACCGACGACCGTATAAATAGCCGGACGGGCGTTTCTCAGTTCCCACGCGGACGCGCGCGTGCGGTTTTGTTCATTCCGAATTTCCGATCAGACTACTGTAGCAAGGACTAGTCAGCGTTGAGAGAGACTGGTGGGGCGGCTGGGTGCAATGGAACACGTGGAAGTGGTGGTCAACGGGGCGTGGAAGCGCCACTGCGCCACGCCCAGACGGGGACGGCCGGCCTGCCTAACCGGGGCCAGGTCATTCTGAAAGTTAACGCCAGCCCAAGTTGGCTGCGCCCTCCGCGTTTTCGGGATGGCACGCCGCTGGCCACTGCCCCTTGTGTTTCTTTCGCGCGCCTCGTCGTTGATTTTGCTTGCCGATCGAGTGGCGGTGGTGAACGAAAGATTGACGAGCGTCAGCACCTGCGCAGCGTGCGATCGTCGATTTCTGCTCGCCGGCCAGTCGCTGGTCCAAGTCACACGTACTGAAAAGTCACCGCCTGCTTTAGTTTGCAAACTGGTATTATCTAATATGTAAATGGGCATTAAGCTTCTCCCGGCCCTCATGCGATTGCTCTACAAAAGTAAAAGAAGATTCGTAACCCACTGGCCGCGGCCGCTATGTACTTATCTAGAACTTCGGCTGTCATTGTCACGTGCAAGCCTCTCTCGAAGATCAAGACTGGCCACTAGCTGTTAGCAAGGGTGTGTTTCGACTTGGAAGGACCATCGGAAACGACAACAGTACAACAATGTTACCCTACACGCCTCACAGATGCAACAACATGCAATGGGTGTGCTGCACATGGCGGATTCCTTGATGCATCACATTTCCATTTGTGTCGTCACAGCACCTCGAGGTAGCTAAGTAGCTTCCATATACACTGTTAACCGCGGATGACCAATGAATTGTTCAGGAAAAGGTGATGACAGAAGGATGGGAGGAATGGCCTAGCATACGAAGAGATGGTAGCTTTTCACCCACTTTCTAGCTATTGTTGCTGTGATAGTTTACGGGTTCATCTTGGCACTTCTTTCAACTACAACAACATCACGTATCTACTTGTTTTTGTGAATTTATAAGGACTTGTGGTGTAAGTAGAAAGGCTTCTTTTATTGCAGCATTAGTACTGGCGTACGACAAAATCATGTTCCTTCGGTAACGGCAGGTAGTGTCCATCTATTATATGTTCTTTAAAATGTGTTCCCCAATGAAATTACTATTGCTTCAGATCAATGCCTCTATTGACTACTGAAACCAACGATTTGGGAATAAGGCACGTGCCCTCAGCATGCACAATCTGCAACTTAATCACTCAGGTGCTGATCTTACTTCACTCCCATCGATGTAGGGGGAAAAAAGATGAACAAGTCAATGAGAAAATGAAGCGCAATCCGTGAATGACAGCCTTCCTAATGCTTTTTTCATCAGAATGGCAGATGGTATCATCCGTTTTTTCCTTTCTTCATCTACGATAAACCAATCTACCGACGATGCGCAACAACAGCTCCATTCATCCTTTCGCTTCTCCACCGATGCCAGTCTCTTTTTTCTATCATGTGTTTCTTTTCTGCTAATATTTCAATTACTGATGTGAACCAAACAATATCAGTATTTTATTACATCGTTTTCAGAATCAGTGCTTTTTATGTATCGTTTACGTGACAACGTCCGAGGGCTGCGGCTGTTGTTACCAGCACACGCCATCGTCGGCCGCGACCACTACGTCGCCGAGCTCCAAAGTCCAAACACCGCTCCTCCCCTGTGTGACTGCGTCCAGGCGTCGCGCGGTGCCGATCGCCGCCGGCAAAGCAAAGGTGCCGCTGCTGCAGTTCCTTGCCTCCACAGTTTTGCACGTCCAACACCCGCGCAATAATCCTCCGTCGAGGACGTCTGTTTTTTGCTATACAGTACACAGCAGCGCCGGCGATCATGTTGCGTCGATGGACTATGCTCTTTGGGCCGATTGGAGTAGCGCTACACGGGCCAATTGTTATAGCCTGCTCGGGCCATGGATCATGCTGAAAGTGGCTATCGCGGCAATGGTTCAGCCCAGACCATGCTAGGGCTGGAGCGCGTGAAGCCGTTCGTCCGTGCGGGGCAGGGCATGCAGCGAAGGGGTCGCCGGCTCGCTGCCAACCCGCCCGTCCGCCCTGATCAAACTAGCTAGCGCGCTCTGCGTT
>LAPY01000303.1:10002-20265 GCA_000970635.1 Eragrostis tef | reverse complement strand
GTCTCCATCTCCTCCGGCTTGTCCGCCACCTCCACGGCTCCACCTGCCGCCGCCCGCTCGTCCACCTGGGATCCGCGGAAGAATATCTCGCCGGTCGAAATATCTCCCATCGCCGTCGGCCGGGTCCCGACCCCCTCTGTCCTTTCCAGCGAGGTGTGGCCACCCGTCCCCTATCCGCCTCCGCACCAGGGCCCTTATAAAAACGAAATATCAGCGACACTCTCGATCCCACTCCACTCTCACTCCACTCCCGCTCGCTCTCGTCTGCCGATCCCCGCCACCACTCGTCGTCCGGATTCCCGCCATTCCTCCGAGGTGAGAGGCCTTTCTCCTACGCGCACGTATTCCTCTCGTTATCTGTCAGTTGCATATGTTACATATATTGTTCTCTGCTTGGTCGACGTCGAGACTTTTGGGTGGTAGCTCTGTTAATAGTATGTCTATCCTCGTACTACGATGTATGTTTCAGTTGTTTTCACCTCAGTTCTGAATCAAACCTATGGCCGGATTTTCCATAATTCTGTTCTGTTCATCAGACGTTTCTTTTTTTGGGTTACTTGGGTCAGCTATGTGTTCTAGAAAAGGCGTGCAGAGCAGTTAGTGGCTAATACCACCCTAATAAACAGGAAGTCCAAATGCCCTTTGTGCCACCTTACACCGTGTCCTTACACAGAGGAAGCAAAATTCAGAAGCCATGGATAAAGTCTGAATCTTAGAGGCACCTTAAACTATTGTATTCTGAAATTGTGTAGTTTTCGAGTCTATAGAAATGTGATTTTTGCAGTCACTAAGCTGTTCCCTGTACAGGAAATGGCTGCGCTGCAACCCTCCTTCCCGTCAGCGCTGAAGGGTAGCTGCAGCGCTATCAAGTTCCCAAAAACTGCGCTTCTTTCTGGCTTTGGTGGCATTTCACGCCCTCAAGATGTGCAGGACAGGAATGCCAGCCTCACATTGTCAGTCCCTAAGGCAGCTTCAGTGACTCGCTTTGGTGGCATTTCACGCCCTCAAGATGTGCAGGACAGGAATGCCAGCCTCACATTGTCAGTCCCTAAGGCAGCTTCGGTGACTGATCAGTCAACAGGAGAGCCAGCAAAACCCAGGCAAAGCAAGCACACGGTTGATCCTGCAGCTCCAGACTTTCTGCCACTCCCATCTTTTGAAGAATGCTTCCCTAGGAGTACCAAAGAATCCAGGCATGATGTCCTTCGACTGACTTGGTTATTTCTTATTTCTAAAATGCTGATATATTGACCGAATCATATGGTTGCTGTGATTTTTGTTCTTCAGTGAAATTGTTCATGAGGAATCTGGCCATGTCCTCAAGGTTCCGTTCCGGAGAATCCATCTGACTGGAGATCAGAAACACTTTGATACATATGACACCAGCGGTCCTCAAAACATAAGCCCGAGGGTTGGTGAGTCACTGGCCTTATGCTTCCTTATTGTACGTTAAATTGCTCTGTTATTTTGTAGACATATGCTTGTATTGTCATGCACTTTTGAAAATAGATTTAATTAACCTGATTTCCGGAAAGTATCATGTAAGATGGTGATGTATCTTGCATATTAGGATACATGAATTTCTTTATGAAGTTCAGGATGATAGCATATCAAAAAACAAATAAAATCTTTGAAGCCAGAATAGTTCGAAAATGAGTGCTTACATCACCCAGTTGTTGGGTTATACTCTCCCTTTTACGAAGACCTAGGTACACTTTTAACTTTATAATAAATTTGACAACAAAAAGAGCCCTATCCTGCTGATCATGAATGGAAGATGATTATGTTTCAGATTATGATAAATGAATTTCCTTATAAAATTAAGGCTGATAGTATGTCAAACAACAAAATAAGCTCGTTTAAACCATAATATATAAAAATGAGGACTGACATCACCCAGTTCTGGGAAAAATTGTCTTCCTTTTGTGAACGACCAGAGCTCCGTCCTGTTGTGTTTCCTCAAAAAGTTTTATCCCCATATGCATCAAACACATTTGGCAGTTTCTAAAAAGCAATTTTTTTCGCAGGACTTCCAAAGATAAGGAAAGACTGGATTGACAGGAGGGAGAAGTTAGGTAGTCCTCGGTACACACAAATGTATTATGCTAAGCAGGGTATCATAACAGAGGAGATGTTGTACTGTGCCAAACGTGAGAACCTCAGTCCTGAATTTGTTCGCTCAGAGGTTGCCCGTGGAAGAGCCATAATTCCTGCCAACAAGAGACACCTTGAATTGGAACCCATGATTGTTGGAAGAAACTTCCTTGTAAAGGTGAATGCTAATATCGGGAACTCCGCCGTTGTGAGCTCCATCGAGGACGAAGTTAACAAGCTGCAGTGGGCGACAATGTGGGGAGCTGATACAGTAATGGACCTTTCAACAGGACGTCATATCCATGAGACCCGTGAGTGGATTCTTCGTAACTCTTCAGTTCCTATTGGCACTGTTCCTATTTACCAAGCGCTTGAGAAAGTAAATGGTATCGCTGAAAATCTGAGCTGGGAAGTCTTTAGGGATACTTTAATTGAACAAGCTGAGCAGGGCGTTGATTACTTCACAATCCATGCTGGTGTCCTGCTTCGGTACATTCCTCTTACAGCAAAGAGAATGACTGGCATAGTTTCACGTGGTGGCTCAATTCATGCAAAATGGTGCTTAACATATCACAAAGAGAACTTTGCTTATGAACATTGGGATGAAATTCTTGACATTTGCAGCAAGTATGATGTGTCATTATCCATTGGTGATGGTCTGAGGCCAGGTTCTATTTACGATGCCAATGATAGTGCTCAGTTTGCAGAACTGTTGACTCAAGGAGAACTAACACGTCGCGCATGGGAGAAAGATGTGCAGGTGAGAATATTATAAGTCCAAAAATACACAGTTGGGCTATTTATTTGGTAGCATGTATCATTAACGTGCAATGCATTTTACCTTAGTGAGTATTCTATGTAGAAGTTTTCTGTAAAACTTATGCCTACTACTGCATTTTTCATGAGTTTATCTGCATCAACACGTAGTAAATGTTAGGGATGAAGTCTTGGTGTGTAAATGTGGTTCTACAAATGATGATTCGTTTTTAATTAATTCATAGTTAAATGTAAAAAAAATGTGATAATTTTTTTCTACTTTACATTTCACTTGGTTGTTGTAATTTGGAGTCAGCCTTTCTGATCCTCTTTTCAAATTTTAGGTGATGAATGAAGGTCCGGGGCACATCCCGATTCATAAAATTCCTGAAAATATGGTGAAACAGCTGGAGTGGTGTAATGAAGCACCTTTCTATACATTGGGTCCACTGACAACCGATATTGCACCTGGTTATGATCATATCACATCAGCAATAGGTGCTGCCACCATTGGATCCCTTGGCACTGCACTTCTCTGTTATGTAACACCTAAGGAGCACCTTGGGTTGCCAAACCGTGATGATGTGAAGACAGGGGTGATATCTTACAAAATTGCTGCTCATGCAGCTGATTTGGCAAAAGGTCATCCATATGCGCAAGCATGGGATGATGCGCTAAGCAGTGCAAGATTTGAGTTTAGATGGTTGGACCAATTTGCTTTATCCCTGGATCCGGTGACTGCTATGTCTTTCCATGATGAAACATTGCCATCAGAGGGTGCCAAAGTGGCACATTTCTGCTCAATGTGTGGTCCTAAATTTTGTTCGATGAAAATCACGGAGGATATCAGAAAATATGCTGATGAACATGGTTATGGAACAGTAGAGGAAGCTGTGCTACAGGGAATGAATGCTATGAGTGCTAAATTTTCATCTGCAAGGAAAACAATTAGTGGAGAACAACACGGTGAAGCAGGAGGGGAGATATACGTCCCAGAAAGCTATGTAGCACACAAATAAGGTCAGTAAATTTTTATCTTTAAATGTTGTCATGGGGGAATCACACACATGAAAACATGCAATTTTATGAAGCCATTTATTATCTTGGAGTGAAACTAATAGTATTTCTCTATTTCAACCATCCCATATATTGATAATGATTTCTCTTTAGCAGATTTGATACTTCAATGGTATCATACGTTGCTACTTGGTTAGCATCGAAATAAATTGCTATAGCATTAAAGAATCTGCAGAATCAACAAGCGCTCTGCTCTACAAGTAGTCTTGACTCTTGAATCTATAATCCCCACTAAGAATATCTTTTATATGATTCCGGGCCTCATAGCCTTTATTTTGCTGTTACAGTATTATCTGCCATGCACTATCTAGTATTGACTTAAAAAACTGATGTGTCATTGTTTGAACTTTGAACGATCCATTTCACTCATGATCAATTGGGAGACTATTAATTTTACACTCTTGTTGATTTAGCCCACAATATTTTTATCACATCATTTTTAGCAGTAGCATTTGTGTTATCTGTTGGGATAAACTTTTATTAATAACTTTGGAGACTTCAGTGAACTATTTATTTCTTTTGTGTGGTGTACAGTTGTAAATGTAGAGGTACATTTGAAGATACATAACTCAGAGTTACTAAAATTTTGTAGATATCCTTGGAGCCGTTCATTCCAGGAGATGTCGACTTGCTGGCTACGACAATTGTTAGAAGCAATGCTAGCATCCTATGTTAGGAGTGGTAAGCAGTATACATGACTTGAAATAAAGCTGGCGTTGCTTAGCTTTGGTTTGTTAATGCCATCATGGATTGTAATAAAAGGAAAAATATGTATTGTGCTCCTTTGAGTTATGTTTCTATTCTGTGTCTTCTTTGTATCATGTGGGACTGTTAGTGATGAAATTTGCACCAGGGGTGCCTGTATTCTCAACTATCTGAAGGCTCATTGGCCTGGATTGTTGAGATTAGGCTGAGAAAGTCCCTTTGAACCTGAACAGGATAATGCCTGCGAAGGGAGTGTGCAATTTTATTTTCATGTTTTCCAGGAAACTGTCAACCGTTTGGTGGAAGTTGAGCAGCCTGGTATCCTTGATTTTTGGAGCACAGCAACTTGGTGTGCCCCCTAACATCTCAGGTAACATGTTAGCATTATCATTACATGGTTTCATCAACTAGCACTTTTGATCAGCCCTTTGTATTTGTCTGAGATGAGAGGGGGGTTTCATCATGGCATTGGACCAGCTATTTGCATTACTACAATAACGAAAGAGGTATAATTTAATCATGGCATTCGACAAATTTAGTCATACCTGTGACTAGTTTAGTAAACTTCAATATGTCTGAAAATGATTCAAAGCATTTTTCATTTTCACATTTGTTATGTATATCTACAGTAAAATGTGTACAAATGAGAGATCTAGAACAACCACAGATATGTATTTTGGGTTGCGTGTCGCTTGTTGTTTCAGTGTATAATAAGTACTAAAATGATACCATTAGACTTCATCATGTTATCATAAGAAATCATATATGAATAATCGATTCCATGAAATGACTTGTCGTTTATTTCTTTCAACTAATTTTGGTCCTTCCCATAGAATCATCAGACGTTCCAATTAATGTCATAAAATTATCCTGCATGGACAATGAGAAGCTCAGAATTTATTGCATGGTTATGTACATATATGTATTTTTCTGAAACCAGAGGCATGATCTCTGCGAAATGCTGATTCATTCTAACACTGCACCGGTGGAAAAAAAATGATTGAATTCATATTTGTCATCTATTACTGTCTGCTTCACTTTCTTTTTGGTTAATTACATTATATTGCGTACATCGCGTATTCCAAATGCCAATTCCTGAAAATATGGTGAAACAGCTGGAGTGGTGTAATGAAGCACCTTTCTATACATTGGGTCCACTGACAACCGATATTGCACCTGGTTATGATCATATCACATCAGCAATAGGTGCTGCCACCATTGGATCCCTTGGCACTGCACTTCTCTGTTATGTAACACCCAAAGAGCACCTTGGGTTGCCAAACCGTGATGATGTCAAGACAGGGGTGATATCATACAAAATTGCTGCTCATGCAGCTGATTTGGCAAAGGGTCATCCATATGCGCAAGCATGGGATGATGCGCTAAGCAGTGCAAGATTTGAGTTTAGATGGTTGGACCAATTTGCTTTATCCCTGGATCCGGTGACTGCTATGTCTTTCCATGATGAAACATTGCCATCAGAGGGTGCCAAAGTGGCACATTTCTGCTCAATGTGCGGCCCAAAATTTTGTTCAATGAAAATCACAGAGGATATCAGAAAATATGCTGACGAACATGGTTATGGAACAGTAGAGGAAGCTGTGTTACAGGGAATGAATGCTATGAGTGCTAAATTTTCAACTGCAAGAAAAACAATTAGTGGAGAACAACACGGTGAAGAAGGAGGGGAGATATATGTGCCAGAAAGCTATGCAGCACGCAAATAAGGTCAGTCAATTTTTTATCTTTAAATGTTGCCATGGGGGAATCACACACTAACTTTTGGTTCTGAAAACATGCAATTTTATTGAAGAAATTTATTATCTTGGAATGAAACTAATAGTATTTTCCCTATCTGAACCATCCCATATAAGCTAGCCTATGGATAATGATCTCTCTTTAGCAGATTTGATACTTCAATGGTACCATACATTGCTACTCGGTTAGCATCAAAATAACTTGATATAGCATTAAAGAATTTGCAGAAGCAACGAGTGCTCTGCCCTACAACTAGTCTTGACTCTTGAATCTATAATCCCCACTAAGAATATCTTTTATATGATTCCGGGCCTCATAGCCTTTATTTTGCTGTTACAGTATTATCTGCCATGCACTATCTAGTATTGACTTAAAAAACTGATGTGTCATTGTTTGAACTTTGAACGATCCATTTCACTCATGATCAATTGGGAGACTATTAATTTTGCACTCTTGTTGATTTAGGCCACAATATTTTTATCACATCATTTTAGCAGTAGCATTTTGTGTTATCTGTTGGCATAAACTTTAATTAATAACTTTGGAGACTTCAGTGAACTATTAATTTCTTAGACTTCGCATGGTGTAGATTTGTAAATGTGGAGGTACATTTCAGGATCCATAACTCGAGTTACCAAAATTTTGTAGATATCCTTGGAGCTGTTCATTCCAGGAGATGTCGATTTGCTGGCTACAACAATTGTTAGAAGCAATGCTAGCATCCTATGTTAGGAGTGGTAAGCAGTATACATGACTTGAAATAAAGCTGGCGTTGCTTAGCTTTGGTTTGTTAATGCCATCATGGATTGTAATAAAAGGAAAAATATGTATTGTGCTCCTTTGAGTTATGTTTCTATTCTGTGTCTTCTTTGTATCATGTGGGACTGTTAGTGATGAAATTTGCACCAGGGGTGCCTGTATTCTCAACTATCTGAAGGCTCATTGGCCTGGATTGTTGAGATTAGGCTGAGAAAGTCCCTTTGAACCTGAACAGGATAATGCCTGCGAAGGGAGTGTGCAATTTTTATTTTCATGTTTTCCAGGAAACTGTCAACCGTTTGGTGGAAGTTGAGCAGCCTGGTATCCTTGATTTTTGGAGCACAGCAACTTGGTGTGCCCCCTAACATCTCAGGTAACATGTTAGCATTATCATTACATGGTTTCATCAACTAGCACTTTTGATCAGCCCTTTGTATTTGTCTGAGATGAGAGGGGGGTTTCATCATGGCATTGGACCAGCTATTTGCATTACTACAATAACGAAAGAGGTATAATTTAATCATGGCATTCGACAAATTTAGTCATACCTGTGACTAGTTTAGTAAACTTCAATATGTCTGAAAATGATTCAAAGCATTTTTCATTTTCACATTTGTTATGTATATCTACAGTAAAATGTGTACAAATGAGAGATCTAGAACAACCACAGATATGTATTTTGGGTTGCGTGTCGCTTGTTGTTTCAGTGTATAATAAGTACTAAAATGATACCATTAGACTTCATCATGTTATCATAAGAAATCATATATGAATAATCGATTCCATGAAATGACTTGTCGTTTATTTCTTTCAACTAATTTTGGTCCTTCCCATAGAATCATCAGACGTTCCAATTAATGTCATAAAATTATCCTGCATGGACAATGAGAAGCTCAGAATTTATTGCATGGTTATGTACATATATGTATTTTTCTGAAACCAGAGGCATGATCTCTGCGAAATGCTGATTCATTCTAACACTGCACCGGTGGAAAAAAAATGATTGAATTCATATTTGTCATCTATTACTGTCTGCTTCACTTTCTTTTTGGTTAATTACATTATATTGCGTACATCGCGTATTCCAAATGCCATGCGTGACTGATGTGAGAGTTCAAGAAAAATGTTGAGGGAAGAAAATAATTTTGAGTGTTGCTCGTGGATGGAGTCATAAGCTTTTTAAAACATGGAGATGAAGTTTGTTCTGGTTGTGCTCGTACGCTGTGATCTCGAGATCCTACAAAGTTGAGCTACGGACAGCCGATCTCTGTGTTATTGCAGTTCAAATTATCGTTTCCTCTCCGTGCATTGGTTAAGGGGTTTCAGAACAAATCCAAAATATTAGCTACTAACAAAATATTTCCTACTAATGCAGTACTGATTTCTCCCTCCCTGATTGTTTATTTCAGTGTGGCACAAGTCCACGCTGTTTTCTCCCTGAGTGTAAACCTACGATGGTTCACTAAAATATCTAACTCAGGACTCAGCAATGTTTTGCGGATCAATTTTTGTGTTTATAAAATTCCTTCTTTTCCCTTGAATATGGAAACTCTAGATTATTTTCAAAATTATTTGAATTCCGTTAACTAAGTGGCACGGCTAGTTCGCTGCCCGATTGACAAGATACAAAATCCGGGTCATTACCTACCCATCGATGAATAGACAGCGCCATTGTGTATATGGTAACACATGCACGACCCAGGAAAACTTCATTCTCGAAAACAGGACGAAACTTGAGCTCTCTCTATCACTAGAAAATTCGAATCCTTATATCACGAGTTAACTCAGAAATCATGGAACGATAACCACCTTCACTTTTTAGAGCTGGCACAAAATTGGCCGAATCTGACTTCAATATAATCTTGGCAATGCCAAAGGGAGGAGGCCAACTCGATAGCTTCCAAACGTGCCTTCGCTTGTGCCTACCATGTAGCACATATACAACAATACATTCAGCTTACATGTACCTGATGCTACAAACGAGCCGTAATCGTTGAAGTCGAGCCAGATTATTTATCCTAAGTTGAGAGATCCTTTTCATCTAGTTTATTTATCTGGTCCTTTTCATTCAGCATGTCACGTTCAAGCCTAGCGACAACTTTTTGGGCCATACACGGCGAACTAAAGCTCTCAACGCTAATATATACGCACGGTTACCCACTCGTTGTGTAGAAAGCTTCTCTTAGCTTTGCTGCAATTTGTCGCTTTAATGATCTCCGACCAACGTTCTCCAACCCTCGGAAGGCGAGAAACCTCCTAGACAATCCTTTGTTTTTCAGGTTTCCTGCAGGGAGGGATCATTGGAGCAAAATAAAAATAAAATAAAAAATCAGATCGCTATAATAGATATTATCAGATCGAAAAACATCTAAATGCAAAAAAAAAGAGAGAGAAGAAGATGAAGTGGTACATGATGCTACCATGTTGTTCATTATGAAAACCTTCAATCAAATAAATAAATTGTGAATCTCTCGTAGTTAAGAAAACCATTCATCTAAAAGAAGAGAAATGCCTTTTCGTACATAGTGTCAGATAAGAATAAGAACAACTACTTCACCACAGGAAGTAAGCGTAGGTAGCTCAGCTGGTTAAGTCCCTCCGTCGACGGCAAGGCACTTTATGGTGATTTCATGAATCTCAAAATCAGCCGACCCAGTCCTTCAAAAAACGTTTATATAGGATGCACATGTGTGCGTAAAAGGCTACTTCACCGGAAAAAAAAAACAGCTATTGATGTATTGAAAACTAATTTTTTTATATGTTTCATTTTTTTGAGCAAATTTATATGTTTCAAATGTGTGATCAATTTTTCGATATAATGCACACAATTCCACGCCCGTGGTATCCAGTTTCGACCAAAAAAACCTTCTGCGCTTTTGAGGGCCCAACTAATCAACGGACAACCCCCGCAGTCTCGCAGTCTCCGCTAGTCTCCGCTACCGGGCGTGGCAAGCGAAAACCTCTCCGCAGACGCTCCATCTCAGCCGTCCACCTTCACACGTGTCGGCCGATCTTGCCTTCCCGCCTCCTCTCTCCCTCGTCCCGCCTCTCCATCTCCCCCCTTCCATAAATGCAGGCGCTGCGGCTTCCTCTGGAAGCCACCGCCGCACGCGC
>LAPY01000302.1:197166-208266 GCA_000970635.1 Eragrostis tef | reverse complement strand
GGGCCGGCGCGCCGCCGACCACGCCCCCCGCCGCCCCGTGGGCATAGAGAGGCCCATGGAGGAGCTCCTCGCGCTGCTGGATCTGGACCGACTGGAGGGCCAAGCGCGGCCGCCGGCTCCGGCGCAGCCGAAGGTCATCGCCATCGTCGGATTTGGCGGCGTGGGGAAAACTACCCTTGCGAGGGCAGTGTACGACGCCGCCCCTGTCGCCGACGCGTTCCCTTGTCGTGCTTGGGTCGCCGTGCGCTCGCCAGCGGACGGCGATGCTGCGGGGATTCTGGAGGATATACACCACCAGCTTCTCCCGGAGCAGCAATATTCAGAATCTTTGCTCACCAACTACCTAAAGGATAAGAGGTACTGTTCCTTCATCTTTCCTGCTCCAGAAAAATATTTCGATCTGTTAAAATCCTGCTCAATTAGGCGCTGACGAACTGAATTTACACATTCCATTGGGTTTCCTCCTTTGTGCGCTGACAGTGTCACGATTCGATGAGAATCTCATTGACGATATCTATAAAAGATGGTTCTTTTCAAACTTAAATCATCTTTTAACTTTAGGGGAACACGAGCCCCAAAGAAAAGTCCAACATAATTTGTCAATCACCTTGACGCCAAGCAGTGAAATCCAACTGCTAATCTGACACTTGTCTCATGAACTGTCAGACAATATGCCTTTTTCATAGCAACTGTTTCAATTGGTTTATTTTATGTGTCTTATGAGTTGCCTTAATCTGACATATGTGTGGCTTATGAGTTGGCTTATTGTATTTTCGCTGCAGCATTTGAGATGCTTTTTTCATTTTTTTTGTCACTGTAGCAACAATGATTCCACTGTAGCAATGTGAATAAGCTGTGAACAAGCCGTTTGCAAAAGCCAAGCCAAACATGCCCTTACATGTTACTACCTGTTTGCTACTAAAAACACCACTTCCCTGTTCTACTTGCACCTATAAGAGTATATGCATTAAATTAAGACATTCATTATTTGAAAGATACAAACATAGTGTGTCTGCAAAAGTATCATCCCTCAAAGAGCAATAATCTCTCCTAAAAAAATCATTTCTGTGTGGTTTTACTTAGTTGCTTTGCTACAGCTCTCTTGCAAACTAAATATCACAACATAACAATTGATTTTCGTTTAATTTTTTTCTTTAGGTATTTGATTGTTATTGATGATGTTGATGACATCGAGGAGGAGCAGTGGGATATTATAACATCAGCCTTGGAAGGAAATGGTGAAGGAAGCAGGATTATAGTAACCACGGCCTTTCGGTCCACAGCTAAAAGACGAAGTGATGCTAATGGTTATGTGTACAAAATAAGAACTCTTGGAACGAGAGATTCTATGACAATTGCTCTTCGCGAAAAATCTGCAGCTGAGTTGATGCAGGGTTCAGAAACTCTTCTGAAGAAATGTGATGGTCTTCCACTAGCTCTTGTCAGTGTGGCTAGGCAATTAAGCAGTGAAGATGAACCTACAGGCAAATTTTGCTCAGATTTATGCAGCAAGCTGGGTTCTTATCTGGAACGAGAAGACAGTGAGCCTAACTTTGCAAGGCTCCGTGATGTGCTTATGGATAGTTACACCAGTCTGTCTGACCTCACTGTCAGGACCTGCTTGCTATATCTTGGTATATTCCCGATCGATCGTCCTCTCAGGAAGGGTGTCCTAATCAGGCGATGGCTGGCTGAAGGATATGCACGAAGCGAAGACATTACATTGAGTGAACAGAGTGTAGCAGATGGAAATTTCAAGACATTAATTGACCGGAATATAATCATGCCTATTAATATAAGTAAAAATGCAGAAGTGAAGACGTGCAGGACACATGGGATCATGCACGAGTTTCTGTTGCACAGGTCCATGTGTGAGAAATTCATCATGTGCTCTCGCACTCCAAGGGATAAAATAGTTCGTCACCTCTTTGTCCATGGTGATGGTAGTGACACAAATTCCTCAATGACCTGGAACATGGACTTATCTCGTGTGCGGTCTCTGACAGTCCATGGGAGTGGAGGTGGTGCTATTTCTGATTTTAGCAAGTATAAACTGATCAGAGTGTTGGATCTTGAAGAATGCACCGATGTGAAAGATAGCCATCTAAAGAAAATATGCAAGCTGTGGAATCTAAGATACCTAAGCCTCAGCTACAAAATTACAAGACTTCCAAAGGAAATAGCAAAGCTCAAACTTTTGGAGACACTTGCTCTGAGCAAAACAGTGGTGTCTGTGTTGCCATTGGAAGTCATCGGGCTCCCCTATTTAATTAATCTGATTGGAAAGTTTAAGCTTTTTGTTCAAGACTGGACATCGAGTGGTGAACTAGAGCAACTTTCTAAATGTAAAAAAGTGGAAGAACTGTGCAGTAACAGTAAGCTGGAAACTCTAGCAGGATTCGTTGTTGATGGGGGCTGGATACAAGGATTTCTGCAGCTCATTGTTCACATGAAGTACTTGAGAAAGGTTAAGATATGGTGTGAGTCAACTGAAGATGTTACTGACTTCAATGACTTGAATACTGCTCTGGTAAAGGCCATTCGGCAGTACACCAGAACTCCTATGGGTGCTGGATGTGATCGTTCCATGTCAATTGACTTTCTGGGACTGCCTCGAGGATCCCTGCGTGCACTACGGGATCTGTACAATAATTCTTTCCAAGAAACATATTACCTCAGCTCACTGAAACTAAAAGGAGACCTATCGACATCACATGAGTTTGTGGCCATAGTTTCAGGTCTCACTGAGCTCTGCCTTTCGTTTACCACTATGGCACGTGATCTGTTGTTATCCCTGAGTACAATGCCTTATTTGCTTTATCTCACACTGATCAGTGATGAGATTGAAGATTTTGTCATTAAAGTCGGGACATTCCAATGCCTGCGACGATTGCGCTTTGTTTTGCAGCACGAGAATCCAATTCTCCCAGAAATCGAAGAAGGAGCTCTGCCAGAACTTATCTCGCTTCAGGTTCCCTGTAAGAATCTAGCTGGTCTCTGCGGCATTGAAATTAGGCACCTCAGGAAGCTCCAGGAAATCGAACTTCATCCTAAAGTCAGTAAGACAGCAAGACAAGAATGGGAAGCAGCAGCAATGAACCACCCTAACAGGCCAAATGTTTTGCCTTTCATCAGTATTGATGATCTTGTGGGCGAGGAGCATACAGACAGTCCTGTTGCTTCATCAAACGAAACGAGACATGAGGAGGCTGTCATCCAAGAAAGGCTAGTGGACCAGTCATCGGGACCATCTGTGCCACAACTGCCTCTTTCCACTTGCAATGATTCTGGACTCGGCAATGAAATGGATTCTCCACATCATGTAACCATGGAGAATCCCATGGGCATCCAAGGGAGGCCAACAGAGGAGGCATCGAAACCCTCTATTTTGCAGACCGGTCAACAAGGAAATTATACTTCTAGTGAGTTGGCACATATCGGCTCTTGTTATAATTCAGCCAAGCTGCTCAATGCTAGCAACTGCCCGCTTCAATTCCATGGAAATGGGATGGTGGATGATGATTTGTGGTAAATCTCTTGCATACTCCTACATGGTTAACATACATAATAGGGAGAGAAATGTAGCTCTGGTAGCCTCCATTTTTTTATTATCAACATGAAGTAGATGTGTGTGGATTAATGGCGTGTGCAGTCGGCCTTGTATTCATAGAGAAAGTTAATATCTTTGCAAGACTGTTAATGTAGTGGCACTTTAGCTGGTTAAGTCTATGCACACAGAAGGAATTTCTGGTGATGAGATGAAGGGTAACGGGAACAGAGAATAAGCTTAATATACAAGCTGAGCACACAAAGCAAGAGATAAATTTTATGTTGCATAATATGCAGAGGATTTGGGAGAACCAACAAGGAAATGAACCAAGATAAGAAAGTGAGGAAGAGGAGAAAGTATAGTTCAGTTATCCCTTTTTTTTTTGCTACATTTAGTTAGACATTTCCTTATTCGTAGTTGCTTGTTTTTGAGATTTACATTGGCCAGCCTGTACTTATATAGCAACCCAACTTAACATATATAAGTAGACGTAATGGATTATTTTCTACTTGCTGCACTTGCAGGATCGGGTGTTTCTGCATGCACAAGACAGCTAACGAGAAGGTCCATCACAGGTCTTCAGGTCAGGGACGCACAGTTAAGAAGATGAACCGATGTTTTACAATATAAGTGTCATGTATTCCAAATCAAACAATGGCATTATTTTGATGCTGTATATGATTCTCGGAAACTGTTTTAGCTATCCAAATTTGCCATCATCATTTGGTTCAGTTTTTGTTTGAAAACCCATTGACGTTATGCCATGGCATGGGCGATGATGGCCCAGCTCGTGTGTTTCTCCTGTCCAACCTTTGGCCCTGTGTAAGCGAAATTGGCCTGCTGGGATGTGGAAACCTCTAGTGTTGGCAATTCATCATGCTATATTTGCTATCCAGATGCCATGGAACAAGTGTTTGCAGAATTATGATGGTAATGGCTATGCAATCTAGACATCTGCATTGGCACAAGTCTCAAGTACCTTGTTCCGTCCTGGCGTGTCTTCTGCATCTGATATCAAGTTAGCTGGTAAGCAGCTATATACTAATCACTGCAGTTTTAATCTTGTGATTTTTTTCTGTCATCTCAAGAAAATGTCCCGTCATGTTTCTTTTTGTTTACATCATGCAACTTTAGCAAAAGTGATCGAGCGACTCTTGGCCCTTTCCAGGGTGGCACCAAATTGTTGCAAGATTGCTATACATCATTGATGGAGTCTTGCATTCTTCTAAAGGAAGTAGAAGAGGATGGTGACAATGAGGATGATGATGGGGATGAAGACACTTTTTTTAAGGCAAAATTACACTGAGAAAAGGTTGCTTCGTCCGTAACACATTAACAAAATCGAATTTGCCTGTAACACACTACGATTTTAAAAACTCATGTATGTGACAGCCTATTATCATTTTGCAGTTGTTTTTAACTTTTCCTTTGAGTTTAAAACCCGGTACCAATGTAAATTGTTGCATCGTCTATTATTAAAAAATGAAGCCAGTTTTGTTTTATTGTTTGCATCACATGCTTATTATTTTAATATTTAATTTGTCAATCAATCATGTGGCTCCATTTTTCAAATCAGCCATATGGCATGCTCCGAGGTCCGAGCGGACCAGCCAGGGACTAAGAGCGCACGCTGGGCCAGAGGACTCCATCCATCCGGACCAGGTCGTCGTCGTAGCCATGGCGGCCTAGCTGCGTGGGCATAGTTGTCGTCCGCGAGATCGCTGCATGAGCACTGATGGACTAACCGGGCGGGCGCCGACGAAGCCCCGGCCAAGAGCCAACCGAGGTCGTCCTCGACGCTCGCCATGCACGCACAGTCTCGCCATCGCCTCCGCCCTCCACCTCCAGAGACGACGAAAGTCGGTTCATATCTGGACCGCACGTGTCCGATCAGACGACTTCCACCTACCCAAGAGCAGGGGCGCGGCTCGATTCTCTGCTTGTGCGTGACGCCTCGCCTCGTCCGTCCGCCGCCGCGTTCCAGCCGCTGGTCGCCTTTGACCGCACGGTGGTGCGCCACTCCGTGATTCCAGACGCGAGCTCGCGAAGCTGTGACGTCGATGCTGGCAGCGTGCCTCCGAAGAGCATGGCCGGCTGGCGCCTTGACGTCTCCGGTCCCGGACTCTCTTATATGATACCAAGTATTCTTCCTTTTTCGGAAAACAAAGCATGCAAAAACCAAACTCGAGTTGGGCCCGTGGTATGCCAGATCTTGCAATGGGCTACTAGCCGCTAGTGCTCATCTTTCCTTTGAGTGTCATCAGATAGCCAAGTTGAGAGAGAGAGGGTTAATTTGATCAGTGCCACTGGCAAAAGTTCCTAAAATGGAATCTGCCAGCACAAATGTGCTAATATGACCACTGCCATCGGCTGCGCAAAGTTTATAATGGTATATGCCACTATTGACCGGTCTTCCGTAGGCATGAAAGTGGGACGGGCCGCGGCTGACGCGGGCTGTTGCGGCGAGCCCGCCAACGCCGCCAAACACATGCGGCTGTTTAGCGTATTAATTGTTGATGGACGAAGCTAATACGGTAAATAGAAAGCACGCATGCATTTGTATGATAGTGTTACCTAATGCATCGCAAAATGTGAAGACCATGGCCATGGCCACGAGAGCCGTCAAGAGCGGAACTCCGGTGGGAAGTGCCCTGCTTGCCAAGTGCCATGGCGACCAAGTGATGCGGGAAAGAAAGCTTTCGTGTTCTGATGTTGTATTCACCCTCTTTAACTTGGAAATGTAGATTGCTTCGGTGAATTACTACACAACTAAGCCTCCAGTTGAGGGTCCGTCATATGGGAAACCTGCACAACCGGGTCTGAAAAAGAACACTTATCGAAGTACTTAATGAGCGTTGAATTTCAGATCCATCACTGCTGCATCTCAGTATGCACTTCAATGTATTTCAGCATACGTTGTTTTGTTACATGACCTGGCAGCAGACCCTGTTTACAGCACATGCCAAATCAGGTGTTGTGAGTCTCAAGTGCGTCGTTGCAAGGCGCTTACCGTGCTTCTATATCGAAAAGGTCGATCACCAGCCATCAAGTTGAGCAGAGCACTCTGCTCTGCACTTGATGTCGGTGTCGGTGTGTCTGCAACTTTGCACCGGAGCAGAGCACATATATTGATTGGTTCTCTGAAGAAGGTTGATGAGACACACAGCCTCCGATCCGTGCCATGCCCCATGCATGCCTCAGGGCTGGAGGGTGGAGGCCCTGCCAATAGAACGTTTTCCCGGCCGCCGGCATCCTCGCTCGCCCATCGCCGTCGAGTTCCACCGGCACGCACGGCCTCGCGATCGCCTCCGTCCTGTGTGGTGTGGTCTGTGGACTGCACGCGCCCTGAGCAGTTAGGGGCGCGGCTCCTCGGCTCCCCGTCGCGTTCCAGCCGCTGCTCGCCGTCGGCCGCATGGTGGCGCGGGCATCTTCCGCGTGCAAGCCAAATCTTCCGATGCCCTGGCATGTCATGGCGTCCCAGAGCCCGATCAGCCGCCAGTTCGCCGGAGACGACCATGCCCGTACGTGCAGTCATCAGTCATGGGCGCGCTTGTTAGTTGTTACCACGAGTAGTAGCTGCCGCCGAGGTCGGTCGGCGTCGTGCTTATGAGGTACGATCGATCAGGGGTGCCTGGTAAAACTTTCCACTGCAGAAGAGGAGTAAGGCAAGGTGACCCTCTCTCACCACTGCTCTTTGTCTTAGCTGCAGACCTTTTGCAGAGTATTTTAAACAAGGCTAAAGATCAAGGCTTGCTGAAACTACCACAATTTTCCAATAATTCAGTATGCTGATGACATTTTGCTTATCATGGAGGCCTGTCCAAGACAAATCTTTGCACTAAAGGCACTGCTTAATACATTTGCTGATTCCACAGGGCTGAGAGTCAAGTATCACAAGTCCATTATGTTACCAATAAATATCACACAAGAAAGACTACGACATCTGGCTAATACTTTTAACTATAAAGCTGGCTCTCTGCCCTTTACATACCTAGGACTCCCCTTTGGAACTCGACAACCCACTGCAGATGATTGTCTACCACTGGTCAGCAGAACTGAGAGAAAATTGACAGGCACGGCAAATTTTCTTAATCTAGGTGGCAAGCTGCAGCTAGTCAACTCAGTGATCACAGCACAGGCAACCTTCTTCATGTGCACATACAAACTGCCAGCATCAATAATCAAACAGATTGAAGTTTACAGAAAGCATTGTCTCTGGAGAGGATCACTTCTCAACGCTAAGAAACCACCTAAGGCAGCATGGAAGATGGTCTGTCTGCCAAAGAAGGAAGGGGGCCTTGGAGTTCATCGATTGACTACACAGAATGATGCCCTGCTACTAAAAAAAGAATGCACGCATCTAAACCAGCTGCGAGTGTGCTGTGCATTCGCGAACGAACGTGACGCCGGCCATCATGTTCGTCCTTCTGCGCCGTTCCCTCTCTCACATTGCAAGAACGCAGAACGTGGTGCGTGTGTACCCAGAAGCACGCGACCGTGGTTTCCAACGCACGCACGCATGAATCCACAAATCAATGGAACATCCACGCTTTAATTTTTGCAGGCAAGCACAACAAAGTAATTAAGTGACCTCAGTCCCACGAACAGGGGTCGGTCAGTACTCCCAGTGTTATGATTTATATGACGACGCTATATTATAATGTTCAAAAACTGCATATATTATTCATTTTTATGATTTGGATGTAGTTTGACAGAGGAACACAGTATAGTTCCGGCGGACCGGCAACTTAAAATGAATAACCTCAGCTATCGCATTTCAACTTGCATGCTCAACCAAGAACAAACCCATCAGGCACCATCCACCGCCATGCGCAACTCTTCCAACACCCCCGGGACGAGGACTGGATTCTGCTGACCAAATGTGCAGCAACATTGGGCGTGTCGCACCTGCTCCTTGATACATGCCTATGACTGCCGTGTTTTGCCAGGCAGTGTATTGTGTACTTCCTATAAGTGCAGTTATCAAAAGGCTCGCATACCGATTCCTCTGCATTCGTACCTAGAAATCGATCAACACCTTATTCATTCAGTAAATCATGCATGAATACAACCGTGTACTAGTTACAAAGAGGCGCTTAGGTATATGTACCTATCTCATCACGGTACAAGAGGGTAAAACACAGTTGAATCATGAGAACAACGCAAAGAGCAGAGGCCATGACCCTCTTTGTGTTGCCCTCCTTGAGTGCCATCAGGAGAACAACTTTATGTGTGTGTAGACTCTTCTGCTCCGGTGCGCTTATCATATTTCTTGCTCATGGTTATATAGAGATAGACTCAAATCTTAGACGTGAATAAACTACTCAGTACGCTAATTTGTGCGCCCTCCTAAATTAATGCTGTGCTACCGTTCATATAAGTTTTCATATCTTACACTGTTCTCGAATAAATATGACCACATCCAAATTTGGTTTCTGGCACCACTATTATTCCATTCAAACAATTACGACTATATCCAACATTCATACTCTTTCTTGTGTGGACCCATCAACATGGTATTGATTCACTTGCACATTTGATCGTAGTGACTAAAGTTGTACTTGAATCCAAAACAAAACTAGAGGTGATATAAAACCTCTCCGACGGGGCACATATCCTTTCTTGTATAGTTGTGGACCCATGATTTCAAGTATGGGTATTCAAAAATTTCTAAGCGCAGAAAAAATTATGTTAGCTTTAAAATTGGCGGAAAGTTGCATAAAAAATATATTGAAGACAAGCACATGATTGATCCAAACTTGAAATTTAGCACATAGAAGCAGTAAAACACTAATTACTCAACATATTAGAGTGGCAATATCTGAATGTAGAGTAGCTTCAAAAAACAATTTATCTGAATGTAGTGTTGCTTCCAAAAAGAAAACTCTGAATGTAGAGTATGTAAACAACGAAATGTGAAGAAAACTCACAAACTACATGACAACTTATCGATTTATCATGCTTCAAAATGAGTAATGATGCCCTCATCATTATTAACTTGCAAGAAGGATTCAGATTTAATGAGTTGGCCGATTGTTTTTGTTGGGTATGTGTTGTTTTTTACTTCTTGCAAGCATATAGGTAATATACACTATATAAACAAAAATACTTGTAAAACAAATACCGAATACCCTTGAACCAACGAAGGCTTTCTTGCATGGATTGAAGCTCCACACGTCACTATTATTCCGTTCAAGCAAATAGGATTGTATCCACCTTTTGTGCTGTTTATTACCATGGGCCCATCAGCATGTACTACATAAAGATCTCTCATATTTTCTACTGTTATCTATGAATGACCAAAGATTTTTTGCTTTATATTCAGTATTTTATTCAAGTGGCCAAGTGTATTTTAATCTAATTTGGACATTTCTCAAAAGGGAAAAATACTAATGAAAAATAACCAAACAAAATTTCCAACAAATCTTTTGGTATCCAGATAAGTGTATTGGAAATGAACTAAATCATTCGCCACTAGAAGTTGAAACTCTTGAGATTATGCAGTATATTGTGTAGTGATGGTACTAATTGCTTTTGGTTTACCTCAACATCACTCAAAACACAATTCAAAAAAAAACATCACTCAAAACTTCGTAAAACAAACATAAAATCAAATCAATATTTTTTGGGGGCAACTGAAAGTACTAAACTCTGTTATATATATATATATATAGATATGATGCATTACTCTTTTCTTTTTAGGAAAATGAAGTATGCAAACCAAACTCGAGTTGGGCCCATGGTAGGCCGTCCCGCAATGGGCTACTCGTCGCTAGTGCTTATCTTTCAATTGAGTGTTAAGTTTACTTACTTTGGACTGAAATATTCTTAGTTATTGGTAATCGAACGGGCCATATTAAGCTAAGGCAACACACATGGCTTGCTTTTTAATGGGCCGAGCCCAGCTGCGTATTTTCTATTTTACATTCTGCATAACGCCGCTTCGTTGGATGAATCTCTGCTGATTTCGACAGAAAAAAAGTTACGGCATATATACTATTTTTGTGAGATGTGCATTCATGCTTCTGAATATTTCGAAGTAGGAAAATCTGGTCTGTTAACCCAGTCTGCATGTAGCATATGTTGACTGCGTATGCGTACGTATACAATCCAGACAGAGACCCCGCAAGAGAGACACATTCATGTCAGCACCTCCATCGTTTGTATCAATCACGTGACACAGATTATTAGTTCCAAACAAATCGAAACGGACAGAAAGCTAACTATATATCTCCGGCGCGGCGGCGGCGGCCGAACTGCCGTCGTTCATTCCCTTCGGTTCGCAGCAACATATGGTGAACGGATTGCTCTGCTCCTGCTCATGGCAGACCGGCTCGAAGTTCTTCAAGTGCAACTTCTGGCAGAATTCGTAGAAGCAGAGCTGTGGGGTGCACGAGTCGCGGAGTACTGTGTGGGGGCCATGGCATTTGCCTGTCACATGCATCCATTACTCTTGTTAGCGTTTTACTAATTGTTACGGCATGTGTCTCACTGTTGATGGACAAGGCTCATACGGTAAATAGAAAGCATGCATGTGTGTATGGTAGGGG
>LAPY01000302.1:153833-166043 GCA_000970635.1 Eragrostis tef | reverse complement strand
CTGATGAGCTATGAACCCGTTCTGTTTTCACGTGATAGGAAGGAGTTTGATTTCTTTCCCTAATTACATTCGGCTTTCCCGGTAAAGCCGATCTTTTTTTGGCACGTGGGAAGGGAATGCTAAGATTAGACTTAGACCAATATTGATTTATTGTTAATTTTAATTTGAAATATAAAAATATATATATATATATATTTGATTGCCGGAAAACGATAAAATATCAACGGTAATTTCCGGCTTAAAACGGAATTGTCGGAAACGATGGGTAAAGTCTAAAATTGTTTTCATTTTTTGTTCCACCAAATATTTCTAATTTTGTTTCCATTTTCTTGGGATTTCATTTCCAGCTACTCCGGTCGGGAGAAGTCGGAAACGAGCCCTGGTTATCCGATAAATTCCATTTTGCTTTCATCCCTAATTAAGATATGTTTGAAACCTCTAAAAGCTAACTGTTAGCTACTAAATAAGCTCTAGTATCTAATACCTCAACTAATTGCTCTGTTCTTAAATTTTTGTCGCTAGGACAACAAATCTAGTTCAAAATGCAACTAAAATTGTTGTACTTACGATATAATTTGAAGTGGCTGGAGTAACAATTATACCATGCATTAGCTATCTCAATCCAGCTAAAGAGCAGCTAATAATTGGCTAGAGATCAAACAAGTATGGCCCTGTTTGTTTTGGCTAGCAAGGATAGTTGTTAGTCCTGGCTAACAATTAGCTAGATAAAAAAATTACTTGGCTAAAAGTAGCCTATGGTCTGCTTGGAATGTGTGCTAATAGTTAGCTAAAATATAGCTAAAGTTCTGTTTTACTTTTACCCTATATAGAGAGAGAGCGGTTGGCAATGTGTTTCGTGGTCTTCTTCCACACAATGGCTCTTTTTGTTCCAAATTAGCACCTCTTATACTCCACTCATGGGCTACCTATTAACCGTCATCTATTAAACTAGCTAACTATTAACCCTAGAGGTTTCATACTTATGCTACATGCAACGGTGTCAGGATTTTTTTTCTATTGTGGCCCCAGTCTCTGTTTTTTTTAATTTAATAATCACACCTGGAGTACTAACTCTCCTCCTCTCTGTTCTCTGAATAAAACCGTTGGAGCTAGGATACTTTTTTATTTTTGGTCGCACGTCAGCCACTTGGTACAGCGTTAAGTGTAAAATGCAGGACCCGACGATAACAACAAATTGTCGTGTCCTGCATTATCGATCAAACTTTGGAATGGTATATGATCACGCGTTCGTCGTTTGCATATTATCTTATCTCTCGCCCAGTAGTGTCACTGGCCTATTCTCAAAAGAAAGAAAAGTTGTCATTGGTGCTACGCGTTCTAGAGAGAACCAGACACAGAGTCAAGTCTCCGGCACGCACGCGGATAAGCTTGGCTCGCGTAGCAGACTCGTTGCTTTCGACGTCCCACAGGTTGGGCTTCATGGACGCATCTGCCGCCGATAATATGTGATGCCAGGCCCCCGTGATGCGTTTCCATCGTAATTTCCACGGAAGGGCCACGCACATGTCGCCGTCGACCGTAGTCGGTCTTGGTCCTGTGGCAGTTGTACACAACCGGAGACGTTGTACACTGCCGCTCTTTAATCACGACGGGTGCTGGACCAGCACCGCTCCTGGAGTAGCAGGCAGATCCTTGACGAGCAGAGTCCGCACGGGCCTCGGCGACCTGCCTCTCCAGCGAGCGGGTCCTCAATATCGGAATCTGGATCCCCTGCCTTCAAGCTCATGCATGGTGACATCGTCACTGACATATGGGCTTCACGCTGAGTTCTATATTCTAACATGCCATATCTAACATAATTTTAAATTTTCTGAACAATAATAAAATTACAAGCAGCCAGAAAAACCGCACTACACATTTAACTCATACAGTTTATTCAAACATGCCAGATACATGTGCACAAAAGCATAAAGATGTAGCTAGTTCGCGAATATAGAATTTCATATAGCCAACATCAACATTTTTTTCTGAAACAAATCTTAACTCGAAAGCAAACGATGGATGAAAACTGAAGACTTCTCACTGTAAATTAAATAGCTGGCTGCTCTCGAAAAGAAAAATATCTGGCTCAAACTGACGACCGTGGATGCTTGCTTCTTATACGAATGTATCTCTTACTTCCCTCACAGCATGCATGAGCATTAGCCTCATCCGGAAGCTCTTAACTTCACCTGCTTAAGCTCCTCTAGAATCTTTTCCATGTTGGGTCTCTCATCATCATCATCCTTGAGACATTGCACTGCGAGCTCAGCGATCTTGTCCAGGCACTCCATGTGAACGACATGAGCCTTTGCATCGTCATCAGCAGCCAAGATGTCTCCATCATACATCATCCTTCCATTTCCCTCCACCTTGCATGTCTTGATGAAGTCTATGGGAAGGCTGTTGCCCCCATCATACTTGGCTGGCTTCATGGTGATGATCTCCAATAGTACAACGCCGAAGCTATAGACATCGCTCTTCTCAGTGAATCGCCCTGTCCGGTAGTACATTGGGTCAAGGTAGTTCATGTCACTAGCCACGGACCTAACGTACCGGCTGTCCATCAACATGACCTTCGATGACCCAAAGTCAGAGACCTTGGGCGAGAGGTCGTTGTCGAGGAGGATGTTGGATGACTTGATGTCGCCATGGATCCGTTTGTGGTGGCCACCAATATGCAAGTAGTGCATCTTATATTTACTAATTAGAGGCTCCTTTCGATGCATCCACGTTAATCGGTGGTAAATCCTAGAAATTCTCAGAAAAAAGCAAAACATCTATCCGTCAATTAGATGCTCGGTAAATCATAACCATTGATCAAAAAAGCACATACCCCCGTACGTACTCCTGCCCACACATAACCCTAGCCGCCAAGCGTCGATGTCAATTCCTCTCCACCTCCCTCTTGACCACTCTGTTATTCCTTGAGAATTCTCCAGCAGGTCACCGTTCAAGCTGCCACACCATGAACAAGTGAATGATGCAGATGGGGTGCGCGGAAGGAGCGAATAATACTTGCCGTGAGGACATGCGGCTTTGACGAATCAGAGTCCCGCGGCCACTGTTTGATTCGATCTACCAACATTGAAAAACCGGGTCGGCTCCACGATCTCCAATCTCTCCCTCCACTGCTTCCGGAGGACATCACATACGTGATCTGAAACCACTACAAGTTGGCAGTTGATATCGTCAGCCGTACTGCATAGGGTCAGCGCGCGCAGCGGAAGGATCGTTCATGCAGTACGTAACATCCATGGATTAGTTAAAGATCGAAAGTCTACGTAGGAAGGGCATGTACAACATCTGCACAGGGCAATCAGCCATGTGTCATTGATAAATTAGCCCTCATGTGCAACTACCAATGGCGTGCTCTGCAAAAAGGTATTAAGCTCGAATTTTAGATTTTGTAATTCTATGATCTGACTTTAATTTCCTTTTCTGATCTGCCCAGCATATGAAAGAAAAGGTTTGAAAAACTCATGGGACCTACATGGTACGGTATTGCTCTTTCCTCAAAGTTGCTAGCACATCAAACTATAATGTTTAATTTATATGGTTCACAAAAGCAAAAGAAAAAAACCCATTATTTTTCTATTTCTTCAAATTAATATATTAGTTGCATGTCACTGTAACCATTGATCCAATTGGACATATAACTGTGTTTGTTCTATAATAACTAAATTATATATGAAAGATAGCTACATTCATTCCTTTTACATATGACAGGATTTCTATGTGCATGGTTATAATGTACATATGAAAGGGATGGAAAATTGGCGGCATATTTTCTAATGCTCAATAGGTTTTATATCTGACCCAGGCCCATCTTGGACCGGTAACGTATTCTAATGATCTGCTGACACTTGAAAAAGCAGCTTTCAAGGTATAGCGTTTACGTTGTTGATGATCAGCTATTTGACTGAATTTACATGTTAGAGTCACCACATTCTATGAAGCTGGATCTTGCTTCTATCACACTACTTTAATTTTTCCTTTTACTATTTGGCATGTATTTCTTCCTATTGAATTTAGTGAATCGGCTTCTGCAGCCACGTGACCTCATTGTATGCAGTTTCGATATACATACTCCATCATTTTGTTCCTTCCTTGAAAAGTACTCTTCCAATTGTTTTGTATGGCTCCCCGCATGTTAAAAAGATTCCATTGTTTTATTTTTACAGAGGGATTTTTTTTCTTTTATATACTATACTATACTATATAAATTGGGCTATCGCAAGTAATTTACCATTTTCAATTATTTCTCATTTGCACAACTCAAAATGTATGTTCTTTTTCTGTTGTGTCAAATGAAGGGATCTAAATACATTGTCAAATGCTTTATAAATTTTTCACCTTTTGTTGTATATAGCTGGACATTATTGTGTCTGGCAGCAATATCATTTTGTATTTTGATTTTACAACGACAATAATCTATTCAAATTTTTTGTATAGGTTTTCACCAATTAAGTGAGCTATACATGCTTGATTCGTTCTTCTTTCGGGTACCAAGTTGAAGTGATGAATATCTTAGTAGCTTATTGAATAGGATGTCTTTTTGTATTGTGTAGAGTCAAACACATGCTATTTCTTCGACTATGTTTCCATTATTTTTCATAGTATATTTAAAAATAATGACTAGAAAGTGCTCAATCTCAGAGACCAAAACATGCTCAACATTTTGGTATTATCACATAAGTATGAACTAAGAAACCTTTTTTTGTGGAACTATGAACTAAGATACCTGTATATCTAGAACTAAATTTATTTGTTCATTGATTTTTTTGGTGGAAAGTGTAGCCATTGAGCTTTGGAAAGTAATATTAATATAGAACCAGTGAACAAGGGTGGACTCCTTGAATATTTTTTATTTTTTTCCTGAAAACTAATAAAGTAATCAAAGAATAAGTTAGTTCAATTTAATTCAACTGAAATAGTCCAATATATTTTGTAATTGTAACTATTTTTAGGTCCAAGCCCATCATACTTTACAGTACTTGCGTGTGTCAGGTCTAATTTACATGCCATTACCCTAATCTAGAATGCTACTTAAAGAAGTAAAGAAAAAAAGTTGAGGAATTTTAATTTATAATATTATCAAATTGACTCTTAATATATAGAAAATAAGTGGTGATTGACCATAGTTTGATAGAGTGTAATGAGATACTATATTATCTGTGAGTGGTATGAAAAATTATGACACAGCTCTGTTGCCAGAGCTATAGCTTTTTGTACTAATCAAGTCACATAATAGTGGAAGAAAATAAATATATACTCCTAGAGATGAAAATATGAAATCATATGGCTTAACTAAAATGTCCGAATATCTAGCCCGTGCAAGTATTGCATGGGCTGATGGACTAACTATTAATGAACGATATAAGTAAAGCTTAACTGCTGTGATGTAGCTTCTGCCTTATGCCCTCCGGCCCCTAATATACTGCAAGATCCTGCTGTTCTGTCTTAATAATTTGTTGTTGTTCACGAACAGGTAGAGGCAGAGGCATGAAGTGCCAAGAAAATGCATAAAGAGGTCAATAGAGAAAATATAGAGAGAAAGACCACCATCGACCCTGCACTCTCGCCAAAAATTGTTAGGGTACAATTGTGTATTTCTAATTCCTTTGCTGTTATTATCCATTCATGCATGCATCTGATGTGAATGTGATTTTTTTTCTTTTCTTTCTCCACAAGCCACAGCTACCTTTACTTTCACAAAGAAAAAGGAAGAGTGTATGGACTAACATAGACCCAATTGTTATTGTTGCAGCCAGTTTGATCAATATCCTGATAGTGAACCCAATTTTTCCTCCAGATGTATATAAGAGGCTTCACATATCATGCTCTGCATGAACAATCTCAAAAGAAGCACATATGTCATACCTGTCAGAGCGGAGGAGGTAAATAGTTCTCTTAATAATCTGATGGAAGAATTTTCGTGTAAGATCATATGTCGAGAGGAGAAAGAGCAAACTTTTAGGCTCATGTCCTTAATTCGTTAGATCAGCTGCCTTGCTTGCAAATTACATTCAAAGACTCATGATACACGGTCCTGCTCACGCTTGGTTGCTGCATTTCATGAAACTAATATATGTAGATTTTCATTACAAAAAAAAGTGAAGGGTATCTCTGTTTAGAATATCCTTTTGCAATTCTTAAAATCATCCTTTAGTCTGCAGAACAATACTATAAAGAACCGCAGAAGGACTAAGTGGTTAGTAAATAATAAACTAGAAGTGGGGCAGCTATGAAGAGATGATTGCAAAGCAGAAGAAAAACCTGCTACATCCATGCTTATTAATTAGTTAGAATACAAAATTATGGTATCTACAAAAAGGTAAGGTAAATCGTGAAAAAAAGAAGGTAAGGTGCCGTACAGAAAGAAAATGACAACTCTTACTATAAGTAGGTTAATTTGTATATTTAAATTTTAAAAACATTTGAAAATATTGCTACCCCATGCATGTGCACGGGTTGAAAGAAGTAAAGAAAAAAAGTTGAGGAATTTTAATTTATAATATTATCAAATTGACTCTTAATATATAGAAAATAAGTGGTGATTGACCATAGTTTGATAGAGTGTAATGAGATACTATATTGTCTGTGAGTTGTATGAAAAATTATGACACAGCTCTATTGCCAGAGCTATAGCTTTTTGTACTAATCAAGTCAAATAAACTCTTAATATATAGAAAATAAGTGGTGATTGACCATAGTTTGATAGAGTGTAATGAGATACTATATTGTCTGTGAGTTGTATGAAAAATTATGACACAGCTCTATTGCCAGAGCTATAGCTTTTTGTACTAATCAAGTCAAATAAACTCTTAATATATAGAAAATAAGTGGTGATTGACCATAGTTTGATAGAGTGTAATGAGATACTATATTGTCTGTGAGTTGTATGAAAAATTATGACACAGCTCTATTGCCAGAGCTATAGCTTTTTGTACTAATCAAGTCAAATAAACTCTTAATATATAGAAAATAAGTGGTGATTGACCATAGTTTGATAGAGTGTAATGAGATACTATATTATCTGTGAGTGGTATGAAAAATTATGACACAGCTCTGTTGCCAGAGCTATAGCTTTTTGTACTAATCAAGTCACATAATAGTGGAAGAAAATAAATATATACTCCTAGAGATGAAAATATGAAATCATATGGCTTAACTAAAATGTCCGAATATCTAGCCCGTGCAAGTATTGCATGGGCTGATGGACTAACTATTAATGAACGATATAAGTAAAGCTTAACTGCTGTGATGTAGCTTCTGCCTTATGCCCTCCGGCCCCTAATATACTGCAAGATCCTGCTGTTCTGTCTTAATAATTTGTTGTTGTTCACGAACAGGTAGAGGCAGAGGCATGAAGTGCCAAGAAAATGCATAAAGAGGTCAATAGAGAAAATATAGAGAGAAAGACCACCATCGACCCTGCACTCTCGCCAAAAATTGTTAGGGTACAATTGTGTATTTCTAATTCCTTTGCTGTTATTATCCATTCATGCATGCATCTGATGTGAATGTGATTTTTTTTCTTTTCTTTCTCCACAAGCCACAGCTACCTTTACTTTCACAAAGAAAAAGGAAGAGTGTATGGACTAACATAGACCCAATTGTTATTGTTGCAGCCAGTTTGATCAAGTAACCTGATAGTCAACCCAATTTTTCCTCCAGATGTATATAAGAGGCTTCACATATCATGCTCTGCATGAACAATCTCAAAAGAAGCACATATGTCATACCTGTCAGAGCGGAGGAGGTAAATAGTTCTCTTAATAATCTGATGGAAGAATTTTCGTGTAAGATCATATGTCGAGAGGAGAAAGAGCAAACTTTTAGGCTCATGTCCTTAATTCGTTAGATCAGCTGCCTTGCTTGCAAATTACATTCAAAGACTCATGATACACGGTCCTGCTCACGCTTGGTTGCTGCATTTCATGAAACTACATATGTAAATTTTCATTATACAAAATAAAAGTGAAGGGTATCTCTGTTTATAATATCCTTTTGTAATTCTTAAGGTCATCCTTTAGTCTGCAGAACAGTACAATAAAGAAATCAAGGAAGGACTAAGTGGTTAGTAACTAATAAACTAGAAGTGGGCCAACGATGAAGAGATGATTGCAAAGTAGAAGAAAAACCTGCTACGTCTATGCTTATTAATTAGTTAGAATACAAAATTACGGTATGAACAAAAAGGTAAGGTAAATCGCAAAAAACAAAGTAAGGTGCCGTAAAGAAAGAAACTGACAACTCTTATTATAAGTAGGTTATTTTTATATATAACTCTTTAATAAGTTCGCAAAATATTGCTAACCCGTGCATGTGCACGGGTTGAAAGGCTAGTGTACTTAAGAGCTTCCGCTGAGCAGATGGCAATGTCAAGGCGCTGCAGCACAGAGAGGGGGTGCCGCGTGCTGGCACTGTGGAGCACGTCAGAGAGGCTCCCGTTGGGGACGAACTCGAAGACGAGCATGGGGACGTTCGTCTCAAGGCAGCACCCAACAAGGCGGACTAGGTTTTTGTGCCTCATCTCGAACTGGAAGTTTGTTTCATCAACGAACTCACCCCCTTCCTGGGTTTTTCTGCTCTCTGATTCAACCCAACCGCTTGCATATGGCGTATATATAGGCACTCCAGCACTTTATGTTTTAGTCCATTTCTAACTACGTAATAATATCTAGAGAGGAGGCAGCCATTCATGAGTTTTGCGCCTTGAGAAATCAAAGTCAGTATCATCGATTCCTAAAGTAATGCGGCAAGTTGTGAAGTAAAATGCGACAAAGGGAGTAAAAAAGAGGCTTTATAGCTGGTAATACTCAAACTGCCTGCTGCCTAAAGTGAGTCGCCTTTAAGTTTACATACCAGTAGCTTACTAAAGAATTCCTAGGAAGATTGCTTTATTTGCATACATATACCGGAAGAAAAGTCAATCTCCATGATGAATTGCTACAGATCTACACGTGAATCTTTTAAGGAGTCCACTTTTCAGTTCATCTGGTTCTTCGGTTGTCGCATCGCATGACTGCAGCATCCAATGTCCATAAATTTGATTAACGCTATATGAATAGAACACAACCTTTACTCTGCATGCACTTATGTCCAAAAATATTCTTATGTGGACAGCAGTGGCGTGCAAGTCGGTCAAGTCCACGGCGGCTAGCTACTCACTCAATTCCATCGAATAATTGAGCAATCTGGCTATTTTCGATCGTTCCTTCAGTCTGATCGATCAGTCTAGCTACGTGCCATGCAATTGTTACTTCTGAGGGGTCGTGTGACGAAGTTGATTGGATCCGCCATTGAACGAACACAAGAGGTCGACTTTGTCGAGCTAGGCAGGGATTTTTTTTCACTGGTAAACACCAATTTTGAAAAATTCCAAACACCATAGGCTGCTGTGGAGATGCTGATGATCTCGATGTTGCCTGCATGTGGTCTCGGATACTGTGGTAGCCACCCTGATTCAGGTGACGTGTTGCTATATATTCACAGTTCCACCTGCTATGATTGGCCAGCCTAGGTCTATAACATTTATCAACTGTGACTCAAATAACCATAGCCTTCCGATCCTTTCACCCTCTGTAGTTTTCTACGGATGCAAGCATCGCACCCTCTGTCGTTTTCTACTTGTTGTTTTAGGTCCTTCATAATACAAAATTTTCTAAATTTCATTTAAGTTTGGTGCACTTATGGCATCGTTACCCACAATTGTTTTCCACAATTTCATTTAATTCGCCGACGTTGTAAAGGCCCACTATACCACGGTCCAATTTTACCGACCTATATTAGCTACCAATGATCAGTCGCTAAATGTAGACGACCCGCGGTGGTCGGTAATTCTTTGTATACCGACGGACTATCAGTCGGTAATTATCCATACGATTACCAGCTCCACGGCACGGGGCACGGTATCCTAGCACTCCGCATCAGCGTCTGTTGTAGTCTTGGCACGTACGTCATACTCTCGGCAAGCAGAACGTTTCTAACTCGAAGTCACCCGTGTAATGTTTTCACAGACAGAGAAACCCCATGAAACGTCCCAGTTGCAGGGCCCGATAACTTCGCAGTACTCTGTCGCCTACACTTGTAATGTTATAGGGCGCAAATCCACACAGCTATGTATATACATTGATTTCCTTCGGCACCACAAGACGAGAATAAAACCACGATCATGGCAATTGCCAAGAGAACTGCACACGACAGAATATTAACACCTTTCTTGATAAGTGCCATTGGGGAGATAGAGTGATGATATATGGAGACAAGTGTTGCTCTTCTGAATGTGTTTTTATTGTTCATAAAAATAGCAGTTCAATGTATCCAACATAAATAGTTTTCTGAAACAAATGTTCATGAAGGGAAAGAAAGCAACTCCAAAGATATAACGGACGAAAGCTGAAGACTAGCTCCCACTGTAAATTAAGTAACTGGCTCAAACTGGCCATGGATGAATGCTTGCTTGCTTCTTATACGTATGCATATCTCCATCTTGCTTCAGAGAGTATGATTCTCATCCGAAAGCTCTTGACTTCACCTGCTGAAGCTCCTCCAAAACCTCTGCCATGGTCGGTCTCTCGTCGTCGTCTTCCTTGAGACATCGCACCGCGAGCTCACCAATCCTGTCCAGACACTCCATGTAACCATCAGTCGAGATGTCTTCGTCGTACATCTTCCTTCTGTTGCCCTCCACCTTGCCGGCCTTCACGAAGTCGGTTGGAAGGCTCTTATCTCCATCGTACCTGGCCGCCTTTCTGGTGATGATCTCCAGGAGAACCACACCGAAGCTGTATACGTCGCTTTTCTCTGTGAAGCGATCCGTCTTTATGTACACAGGGTCTACGTAGGTTCTGTCACTTGCCACGAGCCTGACATATCCACTGGATGTCGACATAACCTTAGAGGACCCAAAGTCAGAGACCTTGGGCGAGAGGTCGTTGTCGAGAAGGATGTTGGCTGACTTGACGTCTCCATGGATCCGTTTGTGCTGGCCACCAGTATGCGAGCTGTGCATGTACATAAGAGCTTCCGCGGAGCCGATGGCAATGTCAAGGCGTTGTAGCAGAGAGAGTGGGCGCCGCGTCTCGGCATCACCGTGTAGCACGTCGGCGAGGCTGCCGTTGGGGACGAACTCGAAGACGAGCATGGGGACGTCCGTCTCGAGGCAGCACCCGACAAGGCGGACTAGGTATTTGTGCCTCATCTCTAACTGGAAGGTTATTTCATCAACGAAGTCACCACCTTCCCATTTTTTTCTACTGTCCTGTACAATGGAGCGTTTAACGGCGACCTGCTGGCTGTCTTTGGTGATTCCCATATAGACCTTGCCAAACTTGCCTTCTCCAATGGCCTTGCTGTACTGTTTTGTGATCATCTTCAACTCGTCTTCTGTGTAGATTTGAATGTCTGCTCCCTTAAGTACTTTACCACCGTTTTGGTCGAAGAAGCCTTTTCGCTGTCTCCGCTTGCGCTCCGTGCGTACGACCAGTATTAGCGCAACCAGCAGAATGAAGGCAACTATTGTTACTGCAAAGAAACACAGGGGCAGAGTGTTTATTTAAAGATTAATTAGTATCATTTGCATGCCATTATGAAGCATTTGTGCCGACACAGACAGCAACCAAAATATTTACACTTTGAAGCTGATTCATGATCGATCCCGGTATGAAATTTATAAAGATTTAAAATAGAATATGAGGCACACATAAGGAAACTAGTGTTAAGAAACACAAATGCCTGGCCGATATATATTACAGAAAAAGTGACAAGATTTGATATTTTTAACTAACTGCTAATTTTATTATTAATAATTAAATTGCAAATATGACAATTGGTTAGGATGGCCCTATATATAGTTTCCCTCTATCTTTTTTCAAAATAGAACTGACAAATCCTATATATCCATAGTTTTGATTCACAAGTTCATATTTTTAACAGTGAAATGCCCTCAAGGTCCTTCAAATGTTTTCATATTCTCACATGGGTCCATGAATTTTTAAATTAGACAAACCGAGTGAAAATATGAAAAAATAAAATTTAATGACACTCCTCGTTTTGAACTATAGACGGGATCCATGGGAACCTATAGAGGACTCCACCCCTCTATCTCCTGACGCTTTTGCTGCCTCCTCATGGGTACAAGTCTTTGAATATGCAGTGGTGACCACCATGTCTGTCACGGCACCCCCCCCCCGGGGGCGCGCA
>LAPY01000302.1:100137-115555 GCA_000970635.1 Eragrostis tef | reverse complement strand
TGAACGGAAACTGGAACTATTGGCTGACATCCGTCTTGAGTTTTACCGTCTCCTCTGTACCAGAATTTGCATTTGCACGTGTAGTTACCAGGGGTGTTCTGACATGTGCTATGTTTGAAGCAAGGACGATTTAGCTTGCATTCGTTGATATCTGAGATGGAAATTAAAGTAGTTAGTCCGATAGGAAAAAAAATCCACTAATAAATATGGTTACATCCATTAATTCTTACTCTCGATCCATCGTACAATCATCTAAATTCCCCAAACAAATGAACTGGAGTATACTCAAAGTCAAAGATAGATAGAACTAACCTGCGCATCCGCCTGGGACGTAGGGATTGCCTTGGTACCCTTCGGAACAGTTGCATAGGTACCCATTCCCTTGTGTGGCATTGACACAGATGCTGTTCTCACTGGCACATGCATTAATTGCTGACGTTCCACTGCCCACGCGGCATGACCCGTCACTCTTGATGGCCCAGTCAAGCACCAACGGGAGAGTTGTACTGACGTTGCTGGTAATAAAGCTCTTGTTTCTTAGGTTATCTCGGCTGAAGCGGTACCTGATAATATATAGAAATTTATGATATTGAAATGGGTATGCAATATCCCACCATTAAAGTCATTAAGCATGTACGATATTGCAATTTGTTTATTTTTAGATGACGTTTTGTGAAACATTATCACCACAAAAATATGGGGTTAATTAAGTGCCACAAGTGGCTGCGGTCTGTTAGATAATCTGGTTTAATTACTATAGAACTGAAACAAGAGGAATGCAATAATACTTCTCTTTAATAAGTTGATAGTGTTCTACTTAGTATCTATCAGTGACATGTCTTAATGAAAACATGGACTGTACTGCTGGATCACAAGTCCCGGGTTACGAACGTACGTACCTGTTTTCCTCAGCCACGAAGGCGTAACTGCAAGGGCTGTACTCCCACGCAGGATTGTAGGTGTCGTTACTGTCGCCCCAGCTGACCAAGTCCCGGGTTACGAATGTACGTACCTGTTTTCCTCGGCCACGAAGGCGTAACTGCAGGGGCTGTACTCCCACGCAGGATTGTAGGTGTTGTTACTGTCGCCCCAGCTGACCTCTATACTGCTAAGGTTGCGGGGGATGCCCATCTGGCAGCAGCCAAGCCCCGCGCAGTCCTCGCCGTCTGATACAGCATCCAAGCTGTTGCAAGAGCTGATACAGCCGGTGAGAACCTCAGTGCCTTCAAGAAAAGCGACTGTGCTGCAGCCGATGGCCGTAAACTTGTTGCGCCTATTTGAGAGGAGGAACGATGTGTTGGTGAGGTCGAATGACCAGCCCGTTACGTTGGATTCAGTGGTGTTGGACGAGTTGTAGCATTGGTACGACACCGGGCTGATGAGGCGCATCTCTCCGGTCTCCACCGTGATGTTGATGAGCTCAATGTTACCAAAGAATGGCTTTGGTGGACTAAAGCTTTCGTTGCAGGTTATGCTGAAGCTTCCCGACTCCGGCCAATCAGCGAAACAGCCGTCGCCAGTGCCGAATGGGTAGGGAATAGCTACGTTGCCGCACCTGTCGGAGCAGCCTGGCTTTGAAATTGGTGGCACCGCCGGGGCCTCCTTCGAGACGGCGGCTGCTGCTAGATGGAACAGCGTAATCAGTGGTAGGGCGGAACTAAGGAAAACGCACAGCACCGCTTGTGGCATCGCTACCGGCTGCTGTTTCATGCTGATTTGTGAAGAAGATGGAGCTAGGTAGCAGTAATGAGGGCTCTCTGATCCAAATTAACCGCATGCATATGGCGTATATATAGGCGCCTCACCAGCCGTCTGCATACGCCTATCAGTTGCTTTGAAGCTTCGTGCTAATATTATACGTTTCAAATTTGGTACCTTGCTAATGTGCTATATACTGGCAATCGTGGATGACTTTTCCGCCGTGAGAATGGAAGTCAGTCTCCTTGTCTACCAATATTATACTTGAAAAAGTAAAGCTGCATGTTCTTAATGAATGCTAGTGCTCCAACCCTTTTTCAATCGCAAGTGACCATCTTTAAAACAAGGAGTAGTGTTATTAAAAAAAATAGGGTGTTTAAACAAGGAGTGGCCACAAACCTAGCTGGTTACACGCGACGAAAGATGATATTTACATAACATAATAGTTGGAATCAAATAGATTTCTATATGAATGACAAGATGAGAGACGTCGATGTCGTTTCAGATATGATTCAAATCACATCAATGGTATTTAACAAAATCGACACCACAATGGTCTGCAAATTTAAACAAAATATATAGTTTCCAAAGAAAGCCCTTGCGCCTTCCACAATGCTATAGCACAGTAAGAACAATTTACTTTATTAAGAGTATATATAGTGCAAATGATAGCACAGTAAGAGAATAATTATCCTCTTAATGCGCATCAAAGATGCGCGCTCGACGGACATACGACGAGAGAACATGATTAAATCTTCGAAAGATCAGATTCTTCTTTCTTTCTTGCTTGTTTGCAAGATGCATGGGAGCTATTAAGATTCCCAAGTAGACACGGACAAGACTTCTGGGTTTTATGGCATTTTGCATCACCCTCATCTTGTAACAATAATTTATTAGTTATATACGGTACAGAGTCCATTTGCTTGTTATATATCTTCATCACATGATGGTTCCATCTTTGAAAGATCACGAACAATCTGCAATATGTCACGATTCCAAAGCTAGCAGTAATAATAACGGCTCTCTGATCCGATCCAACCGCATGCATATGGGGTGTATATAGGAGCCCAAGTCTATACGATCAGCTGCTATTAAGCTTCGTGTATACATTTCAAATTTTAGTCCCTCTACAACTATGTAATTTCTTGAGAGGCAACCGTCGACTTGCCCGTTGACAAATGAATGTAAGTCTCCCATATTACCCGTATTATATTAAAAAAGGGTTATTGGAGCGGTTCTGCAAGTTCTAACAACCTTCTTTAAACAAGTAGTGTTATAAATACTATTTTGAAGCCTTCTCGGTTGTTGTATCGTTTCAGTAGTAGGCCCATATCTATTATTATATGATGAGAATTGTATCAACTGTGAGAAGAAAACATGGATAGCTTTAGAATCATGACTTCTTGCGGACTGCCCCAGATCGTTGTAATTAAGATGGAACCATCATGTGACGAACATATATAACAAGCAAATGGACCTTATAAAAAAATTAATCGTTTCAAGATGAGGTCATCAGCGTGATGTCATGCCACACTGTCTACAATAAAAAATGCGGGGGTCATGTTCACGTCCTATGATTGCTCCCATCTTGTGAAAAATAAAAGAACTTGATTCTTGGAAGATTTTAGTCATGTTCCATCATCGTCAGTAAAGGGTCCAGCTCTTTTCGTGTGCATTAACAGGACAAGTTATTGTATCTATCTGTACTTCAGTATGGCGTACTAAAGTGAATTAATTTTCCGTGTACTATAAATCTTGAAGAGATCAAGGGCTTTCTTTGGAAAGTAGTTTTGTTTAGTGATCAATAAAGCTTCCTCTCTTATTCATATATACATATCTATTACCTGATGATAATAATATTTACTGTTAGAAGAAAACATGTACTATATAACTTTGGAATCTTAGCTTCTTGTGGATTGCCCGTGATCTTTTCTGAGATGAAACCATCAAGTGATGAACATATATATGACAAGCAAGTGGACTCCATACAATACAAAATTACTCCATTATTGTTTCATGTTGAGGTTGACATAAATGCCACTGCGTACACTAAAACCAAAAAGTCTTGCCCTTGTGCTACTTTGTGTGAGACCTCAATATTTCTAGAATCTGATGTGCATCCTGTATCAGTCCCTCGATCAGTAGCTGATACACACAAGAACACAGAAATGCTATTCAAAAGCATACTTTGTATAGGTAAATAAGTATAATACCTGATATAAAACCATTAGTCGGTCGGATGGACTTGGATAGCTATGAATCCTTGTCATACCGCCACTAAAGGTTTTGTATCAGGTATTATACTTATTTACCTATACGAAGTATGCTTTTCAATATCATTTATGTGTTCTTGTGCGTATCAGTTACTGATCCAGGGACTGATACAAGATGCACATCAGATTCTAGAAATGGGGTCTAACACTTTGGAACCTTGATTGATCCCATTTTGCGATAAAATAAAGCCCTTGATCCATCCAAGATGATGTAGCCATCTTGTAACACGCATTTACATGACAATTATTTCATATATTTGTACTACACTACTAAAGTAATTATTATACTCATTTACTTGCAAAACAGCTTGATGAAATTTGTGTTAAGTTCATATACCACTTTACAGTAAAGGTAGGTATTGTGCAATATCATATACTAACTAATTTAGTCAAAGTTAATTAACTTTCAAGGGTGGCTTGAAAAATCACCCTTGTCCATATATTCTTGTGTAACAAAAATTGTTGTGGAGTCCTTCTAGAGGAATGTTGTATGTGCAACAAAAGAGAGGCCTTAGCTGGTGCACAAACTACCAACTGCATCACTTTTTCGTAGCCACTACTTCCAAGGGTCGTATCTCTCGTCCAGTGCGTTGGCCACCATCGGCCAGTTGCTGGTTGAATTTGTCATCCATTTATCATCATCTTGTCTCTCACATTTGAGTTTCCACAACGTAAAGTAAAATCTAATTTTCTTTACTAGTATAGTACAGATGACACATACAATAAGTATCATCTTAATGCGCCTCAAAAGAGATGAACACTGGACTGGCCATGAGGGAGCGTGATTAACCTTCAAAAGGTCAAATGCTTTTAACAACAATTTATTAATTAAGGTTTTTTTTGGCAAGATGCATGGGACCAATCAAGATTCCAAGCTTCTGGATTTTTTTGTAGCCAATGGCACTTTACATCACCCTCTTGAAACAACAATTTATTAATTACATATGATACAGAGTCGATTTGCTTGTTATATATGTTCATCACATAATAGTTCCATCTTAGAAATATCACGGACCATCTACAGTAAGTCATGATTCCGAAGATCTCCATGTTACTATTCGCATCATATAATAGAGATAGGGTAACTACCAACATGCTGCAACAACCGAGAAGAATCCAAAATATTTTCTTTTTATTTTTCTTCTTTTTGTGCTTAAAATAACATCTTTCAGACCGCACACACCCTTCGTTCTTGAGTGAATCAGTTTCTCGGAACTTAGCACCGGAATTCTTATCGACCAAAGAGGAGGAGGCCGAAGCGACCTATCATTTTTAGGGAAACAAATCTTATTTTTTTATTCGATTTAATGAACTGATTTGCTTGGTGCCAATAGTACTCGGCAATCCATTGTTTGTCATATTAGTTTTCCAATATTACAGATGGCATGGAATAGAGCGTTCAAAATTTCTCACTCTGCTTTTCATTCTTAATTATAATGTCTTGTAACTTTGACACCCAGCATATTGAGATTAGGCTCATGGTGGCCCATGTGTACTTGCAAATTTACTCTACGAAAATTTGTTTGGGGCACACTCACAAAGTCTGGTTTGGTTTGGTGGATACAAGACCAAGCGTATTTTCTTGGTGAGCACCAAGAAACGGTGGATTTGTTTGAGGACACCGTATGGCCAGTTCCAGCCAAATGGGAGAGAGAGAAATTCGTTAATGCCATTTCTTCCCTCCCTTATCTGCTTGTCGTTCATGTAACCCTAGTGACGTCGCTGCTTCTCCAGTCAAAACTAGGCCACCGTAACCCTACCCGGAGACGCTCATAGAGCTTCACGCCGCCACCCATCCCAGTCCACTTATCTATTTGTGGTCGTCTTCCTAGGCATGGCGAGCTGAGGAGGAGCCCTTGATGGCATCGAATCAGACCCCAGTTGAGTGTCAGGTTCGATAGTGTGTGATTTGATTTTATGCAGCCAATCCACCATTTCGCGGTGTCCCGACAAGCAAATAAGCCTGGTCTCTCAGGTGCACCAGATCAAACCAGCCTTTCTGAGTGTCCACCAGACAAATTTCCCTTTACTCTAACCTTGCTACTCTTGTAGGAGGAAGACAAAAATATAAGCCTCGGTTGTCCAACACCAACAACCTTGGTACCGATAGGCCTTGAGCCTCCTCACCCGTTGTACTCAGGCATTTGGTAAGGCTATCGTTCATCTCGTGACCAATTGGTCACGGGAAAACCGACAGCCATCTATTCTTTCAATTTTTCAAAAACATATCCCAAAACTGAAACTTTTCATTAATTAGTATTATTTTAGAGCAAAAAAACGACAGTTTTGTAGTAATGTTATTGCTCGATGATTACCTTATTAGCCGCCGTCGTGGCAGTATCGCGGCAGAGAGAGAGAGAGAGAGAGAGAGAGAGAGAGCAACGCACATGCACGTCCTAGCGAGCAAGTTGTTGAGGTATGCTATCCTGTTTCAGCTTGTCTGTTTATATACAATTGGTAAAGGAATGTAAGGTTCATGGCATCTAGAGAATTATTGATGTAAGTATGCACAGCACGGACCGTTGGCAGGCATCCAGAGTGTTTCACATCTCTTGGACGAGCGTCCGAAGACAAAACATATTCCCAGTGGACACTTTGATATTTTTAGAAAGATGTGCGAAACACATTGCAGTGCAGGCGAGGAAGGCGCTGCCCGGTCTTATGAAGCTGCAGGCGCTGATCAGGCAGCTCGTGATTGAGAAGGCAGGCCAACGCCACGCTCCGCCGCATGGAGGCCCTCGTCTCGGCGCAGTTCCCAGACATGTGGCGAGCAATGACGGTTGCTGTGTACTGTGGGTGCACGAGATGTGCGTGGCATCGACGGCGGGTTCAGCCCGCGTCCCTACAGCCCGTGGGTGGGCGTGAGGCTGGACTCTTCGGCAGCGTGTGCGGCTCCACACCAGCTGTTGTGTGGCCGCTTGTTGGTCGGAGAAGTGCTTGTCCATGTCATGCGTAATAAAGTAAAATATAATTTACTTTGTGGTATAAAAAACAATACATATAATAATTATCATCTTAATGCTCATTAAAAAGAGATGAACACAGGAGTGGCGATGAGGCTGCATGATTAAATCTTTGACAGGGTCAAATGCTATATATATACATTTTTTTTTGCAAGATGCATGTATGGTAGCAATTGAGATTCCAAAGTAGACGCACATTATACGAAGTTATACGATTGGTCACGGGAAAACCGACAGCCATCTATTCTTTCAATTTTTCAAAAACATATCCCAAAACTGAAACTTTTCATTAATTAGTATTATTTTAGAGCAAAAAAACGACAGTTTTGTAGTAATGTTATTGCTCGATGATTACCTTATTAGCCGCCGTCGTGGCAGTATCGCGGCAGAGAGAGAGAGAGAGAGAGAGAGAGAGAGAGCAACGCACATGCACGTCCTAGCGAGCAAGTTGTTGAGGTATGCTATCCTGTTTCAGCTTGTCTGTTTATATACAATTGGTAAAGGAATGTAAGGTTCATGGCATCTAGAGAATTATTGATGTAAGTATGCACAGCACGGACCGTTGGCAGGCATCCAGAGTGTTTCACATCTCTTGGACGAGCGTCCGAAGACAAAACATATTCCCAGTGGACACTTTGATATTTTTAGAAAGATGTGCGAAACACATTGCAGTGCAGGCGAGGAAGGCGCTGCCCGGTCTTATGAAGCTGCAGGCGCTGATCAGGCAGCTCGTGATTGAGAAGGCAGGCCAACGCCACGCTCCGCCGCATGGAGGCCCTCGTCTCGGCGCAGTTCCCAGACATGTGGCGAGCAATGACGGTTGCTGTGTACTGTGGGTGCACGAGATGTGCGTGGCATCGACGGCGGGTTCAGCCCGCGTCCCTACAGCCCGTGGGTGGGCGTGAGGCTGGACTCTTCGGCAGCGTGTGCGGCTCCACACCAGCTGTTGTGTGGCCGCTTGTTGGTCGGAGAAGTGCTTGTCCATGTCATGCGTAATAAAGTAAAATATAATTTACTTTGTGGTATAAAAAACAATACATATAATAATTATCATCTTAATGCTCATTAAAAAGAGATGAACACAGGAGTGGCGATGAGGCTGCATGATTAAATCTTTGACAGGGTCAAATGCTATATATATACATTTTTTTTTGCAAGATGCATGTATGGTAGCAATTGAGATTCCAAAGTAGACGCAAGAGCCTTTTGGGTTTTATAGTAGCCAATGGCATTTTGTATCACCCTCCTCTTGAAACAATAAATTTTTAATCATATACGGTATATTGTCCATTTGCTTGTTATAGATGTTCATCGCGTGATGGTTGCATCTCAGAAAGAACATGGAGAATCTGCAGTAAGTCATGATACAACATGATGGGGTTACTATTCTCATCTTATAATAGAGATGGGGTTACTACGTACCAACATGATGCAACAACCGAAAGAATCCAACTTCTTTTTTTATTAAAACCAGTGTCAGTGGTATTCCACAATCCACAGTTTGTCACAGTGGTTTTCCAATATTATAGACCGTACGGAGCGAAGAGAGTGTTTAAAAATTTCTCATCCTGCTTGCATTATTAAACTATAACGTCTTGTAATGAACAAGATGGGAGCGAACGGAGTGTACTGTTGGTGCAGGAGATGGGAGCGGGCGGAGTGGAGAGACTGATGTCGTCGTCCGCGGCGATCGCCGCCGGGTTCAGCAGCCCGCGTACCTACAACCCGGTCTCATTGCACGCCGAGGAGCTGGTGCGCCCAGGAAGACGATGCAGTGGTCGTCTCGCATCGGCGTGCGGGTAACCAGCCGTGGGTGGGCGTGAGGCGCGCTGGACTGGCCGGAGAAGTGACTGTCCATGTCATGTGAAGGCCACCCCCGCGACCGTGGTCTGGGCTGCAGCCCCGACTTAGTTCAGTACCAGTAGGAGGAAGAGAGAAAATGTGATGGCGTGGCGTCTGACATGCGGGACACAATGTGCCTCGTAAGACAAACCATCAAATGAGACAAGTTGACTGGATACCCTGTTTTGTAATTTGATGCATAATCCACAACTCCGTGTGCAGTCCAAACGGTAAGAATGTTTTAGGCTTTGACGATGCTAATGTTGTCTCTTTGACATCATCAGTGGTTTTTAATCTAAATTTTTATATACTTGTTTTGGTACTGTTATAATGCATAGAAATATTTGATATCAACAGAGAGAACAATAAGCCAATTGCAATAAAAAACAACAATGAGCGGATTGAAATTGTTGCAGATTTTTATTTCTTAAGAAATGAGTCCAGAAGGTTTGCTTGCTCCATTGTCGTGGCCATATCGTCCTGCTGCCGGCCAGCTGGGAAATGAGGCAGTACCATTTCTCCGGCGGCGTTCATCATCCTGGCACTCGGCAGCAGCAGCTGGGGTAAGGGCCGCCCGTCATACTCGGCAGGCAGAACGTCTCAAAGTTGCCCGTGTAATTATTCGCCACACAGAAATTGTAGCACACGTCCCACTTGCACGGCCCAATAATTTCACAGTGGTCTGTCAACCAATCATTCTAATGTTATTAGGAGCGCAGGGAGGCCCAAAAACCACACAACTATATATATACACGCATTACCTGCTGCAACGCAAGACGAGAAGACCACGATCATGGTCATGGCCATGAGAAATGGCAACAGCAGAACACCAGCACCATTCTTGACAAGTGCCATCGTTGGGGAGAATCACCCGATCTAATATGGAGAAAGAACTGTTGTTCTTTTGAATGTGTTATTGTGGTTCCTCTTTAACCCTGGTTATATAGGGGATTAGGGGTACAATATTCATATATAAGCACAAATCTTGGCTGATATATGGTGGCATATTAATTGATGACAATATCTAGCTAGTTGGCTGATATTAGCACAAAAGATCTTTGGAAGGAAATCGTATCTTGTTGGGTCTTCCAAATCAATACTTAATTAATTAGGTAATAGCACCTGCACAGGAGGCGTCACTTTTCCAATCCCGTGCTCAAGAACAATATTTTTTTTTATCAGATCTGGTCAAGAACAAATACCGACACCTAACAAATCTCCTACAGAAATATCAAAAAAAAAACAAAAGCTCCTACAGATATGTAGGTAGTTTTTTTTTGGGGGGGGGTAACTTTCTGAACAAATAATATTATTAGCAAATGGAAAAATAACACGCTACATGCATACTTGGAAATTTTGGAATTTAGTTGGATTTTCTGCTAACACGAATATAGTATGCTAATTAAATTCTCCTGTACACAAACCTATCACTTTAGCACATGGTATTGGAGAAATCGAAAAAAAAACGTCTGAAAGCCTTATACTTTTTATGAAAACTGATCAATGTAGAAGTAGATTTAGTTTATAATATCAAAAAAAAAAAAACAAAAGCTCCTACAGATATGTAGGTAGTTTTTTTTTGGGGGGGGGTAACTTTCTGAACAAATAATATTATTAGCAAATGGAAAAATAACACGCTACATGCATACTTGGAAATTTTGGAATTTAGTTGGATTTTCTGCTAACACGAATATAGTATGCTAATTAAATTCTCCTGTACACAAACCTATCACTTTAGCACATGGTATTGGAGAAATCGAAAAAAAAACGTCTGAAAGCCTTATACTTTTTATGAAAACTGATCAATGTAGAAGTAGATTTAGTTTATTGAACAAAACGGTCAGTAACATCAAATAGTGGCCATGACAGATTAACACAAAATTCAACTGTTTTCATCGTATTTTGGCCAAAATTCATCGAGCATCACCCTCGCGGATCAGAATTTGCCAGTTGATTGATCGAGCATCGATCTCCTTTGCCGCAAAATGATTGTACTATAATTAAATAATTAGAGATGATATATTCAACCAGCGCGGTTGATAAAAGGCATGCCGTTTTAAGTCGATTGATGGTAAACGTTCATTTTAAATTGGATGCTTGCTACACCGTCTTCAACCTCAAGCCGCGCGCGCCACATACACCGTCTTCAACCTCTGGCAACACGTGCTCTTCTCGCTCAACACCGATGTTGCGCTCCCTCGACTCCGCTTGCCTGGCCCGTCTCTGGATCTATGACCTGCCGCCACTAGTCCGCCTACAGTCCATTTTTCACACTGTAGCAGCTGGGCCCCTTGTCACAAGCACTGGCCGGCCAGCCGGTCTAACTGGCGCCCACGTCACAAGGCAGCCAAAAGTAAATGACTAGACGCGTGAAGGGTGAGTCACTCCGCCCGTCCGCTCACACACAGCACGCTCGACTCGGCTCGGCTCTATCCAGCGATCCTCCGGCGATCCATCTCGAGTCGAGATCCAGGCAGGCCAGCAGCTCGCCGGAGTAGAATTGGAGATGTTCAAGGCGCGTCTCCAGGAGCTGTGCCAGCAGCGGCAGTGGGCGCTGCCGGTGTACCAGCAAAGCCTCCAGGGCCCCGACCACGCAGCGCTCTTCCTCGCCACCGTCGCCGTCAACGGCGCCGAGTACTCCGCCAATGAGTTCACGCGGGACGGCCAAGGAGGCGCAGAACCTCGCCGCCATGGCCGCCTTCGAGATCGTCTCCGCGGTCCCCGTCCCGCTCCCCGCTCCCGGTCAGTTTACTTTTGCCTGCCTCGCTCCGTGTACGTATGGATTTCTATTCGATGCTGTTCTTCTTCCTCGATCCGCAGATATGATATGAGTTTCGACGTTGTTTAACTTTGTTCCTCGATCGGCTTGAATTCGTCGCTATAGGAATTCGAACACGATTTGTTTTTATTTTTATTTTAAGCATGCATGTCCCCGGTATTCCAGTATTTGGCCTAGGAAACAACTCCAATTTCTGTTCCGCGATGCTCATTAGTGCGTTACCCCATTCCCATCTTCAAATTAGAACAATATAAAAATGGTGGTTCATTTGTTTTCTTTTTCGAAAGAGTGGTGTGGTTCATTTCGCAGGATCGCCCTGTCTCACTGGTCCTGTTCCATTTTGTTATTCCGCATTGGATCATCTTTGTTGATGTGTGGACAAATCATCACTGGACTGGAGTACGGCTTCTGTTTTTCTAGTAGATATAAAACACTGCTTTTGCGTTTTGTTGGCGATTTTCTGGAGTAATTCTACTTATTGTTGTATGCATTTTTTAAGCAACTATTATTGTATGGATTTGTATGACATTATACCGACCCCCCTGACCCATTTCTGATTTTCTCCATTTTCGCCCCCTAGTGCCCTAGCGGGTGCAGTATCATTTTCCTCTACCTATTAGCACGATATATTCCCTGCTTTGTAGCCGCACTAGCACGATATATCCTCTACCAATTTTTGTTTTTTATTTCACTAATTTTTTTGAGTTTTGTACTATTTACAAAAATCAACTGAAAGCATAATGAAAATCAGTAAAACAAATGACAGGAAACTTGACTCATGATGTGTTTGATCCTCATAGGTCCAAAAAAAATCGACTGAACCTCAATGGAAAAGCTAAGAGTTGTATAGTCTTTCCTATTTTTTGCGAGCGAATTATGAATATAATTAACTGCAATGTTGTGATAGTGTCTAGCCCACACCATCCAAACATCCACCTATGAACTTGTTTATTTGCATGTCACTAGGTAAGTTTTCAAGGTTATTAATTTTTTTTCCATATATTCATCATTTCATTTCTTTTCCCTTTTATTTATTGCAGAGATTCAACCTGCTCCTCCTAAGAGTCAATTGCATAATTATTGCCAGAAGCGAGGCAAAGAATTGCCTTCATATCAGGCTATTACTCAAGGTCCGCTTGAGTCACTTTGGTTCAAGTCCATAGTGACTGTAGACGGACAAACTTTCATGAGTCCGCGTTTCTATCGCACATTGAAGGAGGCACAAGCTGCTGCTGCAAATGTCGCTTTGATGCTCTTACCACAAGAAACAACCATACCGGTTTGTCCATTTCTTCTTCTCTCCTTACGTATGGTTATGGCGCGTGAAGTTTAGCACTACTTCAACTATTTAGAATTACTCATCGTTATGGAATCTGGTAATCTGATTACATTGATTTGATGAGCCCTTATTTCCTTTATAGGTTCCAGCAATATCATACAAGAATCTGCTACAAGAGTTCGCTCAAAAAGAGCGCTTGCACCTGCCCATCTACCATACAAGTTCAGATTTCCCAAATCCTGGTGTATTCACATAGTGTGGAGGTTGATGGAAAATTATTTGTGGAGAGAACCAGGGCGCAACAAGAAGCAAGCAGAGATGAATTCTGCTAAGGCTGCTTTTCAGCATCTCAATGGCGGTAAGTGTGGTTGAACTGAAAAACTTACCTTTATGCAAGTAAATGACTCTAATGAAATCAAGGATCGATGTTTATGTGTTTGTTCTCTTCACTAAAGCTATTCTCTCTGTCCAAATGCAGGTGCCGCGTAGGCATATTGAGGCAACCAAAAGGAAAGCTTGTGTATATATTTAATATATTTCTCGCTATATGAACTATCTGTTGGCGTTTTCTTTTGGTTGTGAGTTGGCAGACGGGAGTGCTGCAAACATTGTAATAATCAGCTGGCTATATATAGCCCTTGTGGAGACTTGTTTAGATCATGTTGAATCTGGCTAAAGTTAATTTTTATGTGAATGATACCTAATGTATGAAGCCAAAAAACCTTAATGGGTTCATCTGCTGCATTTTTCCTGACCGAAGTTCTTTCATTCTTCCTGGTTGAATTGCTTGTTCTTTTTCATATTCATCTTCTTCATCTTAAGCGCATACCGACTAATCAATAATAATAGAGGAGTTTTACGGTGCCTTATACCACTGATATAATACCACCAGTATTTAGTGGTATTTATGATTCAACGATCCAGATTGTTTTCTTTCTCATCTCCAATACCACTAGTATTTTTAAGTGGTATCTATAATATCAGAGTATTTTAGGAAAAAAACTGAATGGCAACCTTGTAATTGTTAAGAGAAGTACTCTGATGAAGTACTCAGATAAGGAGTTCCGTCTCAAATCGCTGAGCTATTTTTTTTGAGGGGGCCCGATCCAGTTTTTCTTAAGGCTTCAAACGAACGACTAGTCATTAAGAAACCCATGAAATAAAAGTATATTTTTTACCTTTCATGAAGAAGTTTTGCCCGCGTGCAAACTACCTAGCTCTTTTCAAAAGAAAGAACGTCGATTTCCATCTCAACAAAGAAAGAACTCAAAATAAATGAAAGCAGGATTGCTTGTTGTCCTATTACTCTTTTTGCCTGCCTTGTGGAGCTTTGGAAAGGAGAGAATTTGAATAAAGTAACTCTCGGAAACTCTTATTGGACGAGAGAGAGTCAATATGATATTGGCGTGGGTTCTACCACGCGTGAAGATCGAATCGAATGCTGGACACCATCGCAAAAGGAACGCCGCCGGCCGGGACGATGTTGATGATCCGTGCTGATGCGCCCTAATCGCGTCATCTCGTAATCACCATGCGCGCTAATCGCATCTCTCGTCACCATGCGCTTTGTCGATCTTTCCTGTTGCCGTCAGGATTGAAGCCGACGCACATAATGATCTTAACGAGTCATTTATTACCCAGCTGATCGCCACACCACACGCATCAAGCATTGCATCACCGAATAAGATTGAGAATGCCGGCGGCATCGTGGTTCTTAGCGAGGAGAATAATTGCTAACTTAACCAGGCTCGATGGAGTAGGGTTGGGCCAAACTTAGTATTAAAAAAATAGAAAAGATGTTTAATTAGCAGGCTACTTTGTGATTCGTTAAAAGTGCAATGCAAAAGTTCTTGCCGAGGTGAGATGGTCCGTGACTCCGTGCAAAATGACAGTGGTACCTTTTAAAATACTGGTGGTATTATATCACTAGTATAAGGCACCGTAAAACTCCTCTAATAAAGGGGTAGAACCATATACGTAAATAACCTGATGACGGGCCTGAATAACAGCTGGTTCCTCTCTTCAAATAATCCACACTACGCCATCATCTGTCACAGTTCATTACTCTTAAAACTTGCTTCAACTTATGTACACGTCAACATATGTTCTCCATGTTTTTCCATCAGTCATTAATTGTCGTGTTTTCCCTCAGCAAGCAGGGCGCAGCACGAGCTCATTGGCATGCAGAGAACACAGTTATCAGAGGAACAAGAAGTGAATGCACGGTCGCCCGTGAGTAGCATATATAACCGGTGGAGCAGCTGCCGGTGTTCCTGGAATCTACCTACTACGGTCACAAGGTTAATTTGTAACTTCACAAGCGCCCGTAAATAAGCTCCCCTGAGGTGGGTGGTTATAATTATATATGGATGTACAAATCAGTTGTGTTGGTCTTCTTGATTTATTATATCCTGTCAGTGTGTTTCATGCTCTTTTTTTTACTCTGTTACAATATTATTGCTTAACTTGTATTTATGGTAATAAATAAAAAAGATGAATAAATGGTACTACAACAAATACAATGCTCCATGGATTAATATTTATTCAAAAAAGTAATATTCACAATTTGGGCGTTTACCTTTTC
>LAPY01000302.1:73308-91567 GCA_000970635.1 Eragrostis tef | reverse complement strand
CTCAAAGAAGACCCCCCCTCACCCCCCCCCCCCCCCCCTCCACACCCCCTTTTTTATGTTTTTTGTTTGGTCTCAGGGTAAATTCTCATTTTTATTTGGACCACGGTGGAGCCATTTAGAAACAGAGAACTGAGTTCAGACATAAACATTTAGTTCCAATTAAATCAAACATTAAAAGTCTCTATAAAAATTATGCTCTTCAGAACCTTATGCTCAAGGCACCCAAAACATACCTGTGCGATCAATATAGCTTCTACCAACAACAAAAATCACTTTGTATGTTCATTTTTCCTGATAATGTAACCGCTTTAAGTTGAGAACGTACTGTTTTTCTCGGAACTGCAACCTGTGAACCTCTTATAACTTTCAACGTACGCTCCTCCAGCAGATTCTTCAACTACTCCGGCCGCCACAAGCCCACAACGAGACCATATATTCCTCAGTCATTCCCTGCAAGCAAGAACGTCTCCAAGCACGACGTACTTGATAAAACAGAAAAAATAAATAAATTCTTCTCATGTAATTTTCCTCCAAGTTGCACAAGCCGATCACTTGGCAGTAATTACTCACTGAAACATTGTCAGTGGCACACGCGTGACAAAAATCTACAAAGCTGCAAGTAATATGTAAAGCAAAAAAAAATGCGTGAGACGCTGCTGTATTCTCAGATCAAGAAATGCAATTATTATACCATGAAAAGTCTCCTGCGCGTTCGAGAAAAAATATTGTACCATGAAAATTTCATAATACGTTCAGTGTCAGACGCTGGACTGGAGCTTATATAGAAACTGTAGTATTCATTGCCGAAAGAGGCACATTCAGTTTCTCAGAGGAGCAACATGTACCTGAAGGTATTGCCATTGCCTGTCGCATTTTGTTTGCAATGAATTTTGTCATGCTTCTATAGGTGTCCTTTGACCCCTGACTCCTTATGAACGAATGTCTGTTCAATCCATCCAGCTCTGCAACAGCTATTTTGCTTCTTCTGATTTTACCATCTCCTCTTCCTGAATTGATTTTTAACATGACGGCAGAAACTATATATCATCTTCTTTTTTTTTTTTGAAAGATACAACTATCATCTTCTTGAGTACTGAACGAATCCACCAAATAAACACAAGTTATAACGAATACAAGGACCCCTCAGTAACCCTTTTAAAATGTTTGGCCGCCTATTTTGAGCATTCATTTATCTACATGCACAACTTTTCTGGGTACTCTGTTAAGAACCTGCAGGCAATCGAAGCAGAGTAAAATTGTAAAAAAGGCAAAAGTGATGCCTACTGAACTGTGTGAAACTGTAATGCTACAAATGAAAGAATCAGTCTGCGGAAAAGGAGTGCAAAACATATTTCTTGCAGGCACCAATCTTAGCAAGTTGAACAGGTATATATGAGTTTATCAAGTAAAGCATTGCAATGACTAACAGAAACTATCTTCATGTTTTATATGTGTACATACTCGTTATGGCATTTCAATGTGTAGGCTGAAAAATAAACGGCATTATATCCATTGCTTAAACAGGGAAGTGCGGTACTAGCTCATAAGAAGTTCTCACATGAAGCACATGTGAAGTACTCCAAAAAGTTGATCAAAACTGGCAGAGTAAACTTTGAGTGTTCTATGTCGAGAAATACTAGATAGACAAATACAGCTCATGTTCTGGAAAAGCATTCCTACATCCTTATGCATGATTTTCAGCTGATGTAACAGGCTATCCAGCATCACCAGATTACTAACCTGTCCTGATGATATTCTGATAATCGACAACTGTGACACTTGGCTGATAACAAATTAAAAGGGGGAAATGCACAAGCAACTGTAGGATGAATTCAAATGCCAAGAACAGGGAAACATCTTCTTCCCACATGCATGGTGGGCAGAGTGTCACCCGCGGGCGACGATCCAGCACATAAACGAAGCAGACACAGGGGGAAAAAAACTAGAGAAGAGAGGAAACCAGGAAAAAAACTAAAGAATTTTTTGGTTTATGAGCGGACTCTCCGCTCCGGGGGCGGAATTCGCTGCTGGCGATGAGCGAGCGGAGCCGACCGCACACGCAGCCGCGCTCGTGCGATTGAGCTCACGCGGCGCCGCGGGAGGATCCCTTGGTGGGATATTGATTGGGACGCGCAGGGAGGCGCCGCCACCGCCGGCGGCTGCCCGCGGTGACTGGCCTGGAACATTTGCAGAAGGCATCCTCGCAATTTACAAATCGCCCCCTATTTTGGATCGCGATTAATAGTCGCGATCTAACTATTTGCACCAAAATATTTACGAATCGCTCCCTGCCCCCTGTTCCGGAACGGCTCCTCCGCCTTCCCGTCCGTCGCCGGCATCCCGACGCCCGCCGCCGGCATGCTTCCATCCGTCGGCCCACCCGAAGAACGGATACCCATCCAAAATACCAGTACCCTGCTCACAGGAACCTCGCCGTCGTCTCTTCCCAGTCCGGGGCATCTCAAACAATGGCGGTGGTCACCTGTGGCCACGAGCAATACGTGTAAATTCCATCGAATTAATCAAACGCGAACAACGCAAATCACGGTTCTGAAAGATTCAGTTATCAGGCATCAGCCTCAAATGTCAGAGATACAACGATGGTATAACCAATTCATAATAGCTTATTAGAAACTGTAGTATTCATTGCCGAAAGAGGCACATTCATTTTCTCAGAGTATCAACATGTACCAGTTCTTCAGGCCAACAAGATTAGCTCACTTTCATTGTTTACACAGGGAAGTACAGGCCAACATGATTAGCTCACAAGAAGTTCTCACATGAGCCAGATGTGAGGTGTTCCACCAGAAACTTTGGTCGAAACTGGCACAGAGAAGCTTCAGAGTGTTCTTTTCATCCATGTCCAGAAATACTAGATAGCCGAATTCAGCTGATGTTCTGTAAGCATTCCTACCTCATTATGCACGATTTTTAGCTGATGTAACAGGCTGTCCAGTATCACCACCAAATTCACTAACCCGTCCTGATGATACTCTGATAATCGACAATTGTGACACTTGGGTGCTAACAAATTGAAAGGGGGGAATGCAGAAGCAGAAGCTGTAAGATGAATTCAGAGATGCCACGAACAGGGAATGTGATACTACAGGATCGAATGCGCCGATTAAGGAAAATATAATTTACTTTTGTGATATAAATTAATCTGACTAGATATGTATTGGCAGCTAGATGAGAGTAATATGAGATTAATCGAAGGACCAACCGCTTGAGGAAGAGCACTGCAACCACGGAGAAGAGATAATAAAGTTGAGTCTGGTAATACGCACCCGTTCATCTATCTTGACAATATCGGCATTTCCTTCAGATGACAAGCCTTTGACAGATAATTACACTAAATAGCACTATACCTAGCACTAATTGGAACCCAAGTGCTATTTAGCATACTAGTACTCGGCCCACGAACGGCCCAATCGATAAACAAACTAAGGAGCCCATTTAATCGTGTGGTTCTTGTAACTAGTTGCTAAAAATATGGAACTGTCCATGAACATTGGTCTATTTTTCCTTTTTATATATATTTTGGTCCATGAAGATGAGTTGACTCAAAATTGAAGTCATAATCCGCAACTCCGTGTATAATCCAAGGGGTAAGAATCAATGTTAGGCTTCTATATACATACTATGTTGTTTCTTCGACATCAGTGTTTTTTAGCGAAATTTTTACATACGTGTTTTGGTACTGTTACGATGCATAGAAAGATTTGATATCAACAGAGAGAACAATAAGCGAATTGCCAAAAACAAACAAGAACAATATAATGAGAGGATTGAAATTGTTGCATGAATTTTATTTATCAAGAAATGAGTCCACAAGGTTTGCTTGCTCTATCGTCATGGTCATCGTCCTGCCGCTGGCTAGCCAAGAAATGAGGCAGTACCATTTCTCTGACGGCGTTCATCATCCTGGCACTCGGCAGCAACAGCTGGGGTAAGGGCCGCCCGTCATACTCGGCAAGCAGAACGTCTCAAAGTTGCCCGTGTAATTATTGGCCACATAGAAATTGTAGCACACGTCCCACTTGCACGGCCCAATAATTTCACAGTGGTCTGTGAACCAATCATTCTAATGTTATTAGGGGCGCAAGAAGGCCTAAAAACCACATAACTGTATATATATACATATATATATATACACGCATTACCAGCTGCAACGCAAGATGAGCAGACCACGATCATGGCCACGGCCAAGAGAACTGCCAACGGCAGAACACCAGCACCCTTCTTGACAAGTGCCATCATTGGGGAGGATCTGATATGGAGAGAAGTGTTGTTTTCTGAATGTGTTCTTGTGGTTCCTCCTTTACCCGGCCGGGTTATGTAGCGGTACAATATTCATATATAAGCTAAGGTAGGCACAAAATCTTGGTTGATATTGGAACCTTAATTGATGACCATATCTTTGCAGGTAAATACTATCTTGTTGGGTCTTCCAAATCAATAATTAATTAGGTAGGATTTCTATGCTCAAGAACAACTACCGACACCAAGGTATGTTGTCTCATAGGTGGTCTCATCTATGACACGTAATCATAAGACGATTTATGAGACCACACATACAATGGATGATTGCTTTAGTTGTCTCATAGTAATTGCATTTCTCTTTAATTTATGGATGAGAAAAGGAATGTTTATAAGTTGCATGTCAACCACAACTCGTACAATGGTGTGTAAGCCGTCTCATTCTCCTAAATTTCAGCGCTTGAGGTGGTTGCCTCGCGAAACGACCGCCTATTTCTTTTTCCTCCCTCTCTCTCTTCCTACTCATCAAAAATCCTACGTGGCCTTGCATGAGACGGATTTTTGAGACCGCTTACGTGTAGCGTTGTACCTGCCCTAAAAGGGTAATTCTAAAAATGAAAGAATCAAACCATGGAAAATGTTGGAAATATTTTCTGCAGGCACCAACCTTAGAAAGGTGGACAGGTATATATGAGTTTATCAAGTATAGCATTGCAAGTACTATCTATATGTTTTATATGTGTATATACCTTTCAATGTATTGAGAGAAAAAAATGGCACTATACAGCGTGTCAAAGCAATACTTCCATTGTTAAAACAGGGAAGTACAGTTCTAGCTCATAAGAAGTTCTCGCATGTCCCAGATGTGAGGTGTTCCTCAAAAAAGTTTGGGCCAAAGTTGGTTTAAACTTTAATGCTACAAATGAAAGAATCAGTCTATGGAAAAAGAGTGCAAATATCTTTTTGCAGGAACCAATCTTCGCAAGGTGACCAGGTATATACGAGTTTATCAAGTAAAGCATTGCAATGACTAACAGAAACTATCTTCATGTTTTATGTGTACATACTCATTGTGGCATTTCAATGTATTGACTGGAAAACAAACGGCATTATATCCATTTCTTAAACAGGGAAGTGCAGTACTAGCTCATAAGAAGTAAAGAAGCACATGTGAGGTATTACTCCAAAAAGTTAGATCAAAACTGGCACAGAGTAAACTTTGAGTGGTCGTTCCGTCCATGTCGAGAAATGCTAGATAGCCAAATACAGCTGAGCTGATGTTTTGGAAAAGCATTCATCCCTCCTTATGCATGATTGTTTCAGCTGATGTAACAGGCTTTCCAGTTAAGTATCACCATCACCTCTTCCTGCATTGATTTTTAACAAGTTGGCAGAAAATCATCTTCTTGACTACCGAATGAGTCCACCATATAAGCACAAGTTATAACGAATACAAGGATACCTGACCTCAGTAACCCTTTCGAAATGCTTGGCCGCCTACTTTTAGCAGACACTTATCTACATGCACAACTTTTCTGGGTACTCTGTTACGAACCTGCAGCCTGCAGGCAATCGAAGCAGAGAAACATTGTAAAAAAAAAGGATCTGCCTACTGAAATGTGACAAATCCATACTTGTTACCTAGGAAGTACAGGTCTACAGGACTAGATCACAAGACGTTCTCACATGAGCCAGATGTGAGGTGTTCCTCCAATATATTTGGTCAAAACTGGCAGAGTAAGCTTTAGAGTGTTCTTTCCATTCATGTCCAGAAATACTAGATAGAAAAATTCAGATGATGTTCTGTAAGCATTCCTACCTCCTTATGCACGATTTTCAGCTGATGCAACAGGCTTTCCAGCATCACCACCAAATTATGATATTCTGATAATCGACAATTATGACAGTTGGCTGATAACAAACTGAAAGGGGGGAAATGCAGAAGCAGAAGCTGTAAGATGAATTCAGAGATGCCACGAACAGGGAATGTGATACTACAGGATCGAATGTGCCCGATTAAGGAAACGTCTTCATCTTCTTCCCACCTGGTGGGCAGAGTGCCACGGGCCAGCGACGATCCAGCACGCAGACGAAGCGGGGACAGGGAGGATCTCCTTCCGGAATGCAAAGAATCGATGTGTGAACGAACTCTTCAGAGGTGGAATTGGCGGCTCGTTCTTGCGGGCCGGCGACGAGCGGAGGAACAGAGACATGGAATTGGCGGCTCGTATGCTTGAGATCAGGCGCATCCGCGGTGACGTCTTGGGCGCGCAGGGAGGCTGGGAGCGGGGGCACGGAGGGGAGAGCAGAGGACACCGACGGCGGCGGCCCGCGGTGGTGACTGGGCTGGAACATTTGCACAAGGCGCCCTCGCAATTTACAAAACGCCCCTGATTTCGATCTCGCGTAACAGTGGCGATCCAGATATTTTACATATAGACCTCTTGTTTGGATCGCGATTAATAGTCGCGATTCAAATATCACAAGGCCCCCTGATTTAGCCAAAATAGTTACGAATCGCTCCCTGGCCTCCGCCTGCCTGTCCGTCGCCGGCATCCCACCGCTTGCCGCCGGCGTACTTCCGTTTCTCGTCCCTGCGACCACTGCCCTGCTCACCGGCTCCGCCGTGATCAACGTTGGCCGCAGCCTTGCCTGGATTCCGGCGCCGTGAAAGCTTGTACCAGCCGGGGGGGCCATGGTGGCGTGGTCCGTACCTCGCCGTCGTCGCTTCCCAGCCTGAGCCCGGACAAATCCATACTTGTTACCTAGGAAGTACAGGTCTACAGGACTAGATCACAAGACGTTCTCACATGAGCCAGATGTGAGGTGTTCCTCCAATATATTTGGTCAAAACTGGCAGAGTAAGCTTTAGAGTGTTCTTTCCATTCATGTCCAGAAATACTAGATAGAAAAATTCAGATGATGTTCTGTAAGCATTCCTACCTCCTTATGCACGATTTTCAGCTGATGCAACAGGCTTTCCAGCATCACCACCAAATTATGATATTCTGATAATCGACAATTATGACAGTTGGCTGATAACAAACTGAAAGGGGGGAAATGCAGAAGCAGAAGCTGTAAGATGAATTCAGAGATGCCACGAACAGGGAATGTGATACTACAGGATCGAATGTGCCCGATTAAGGAAACGTCTTCATCTTCTTCCCACCTGGTGGGCAGAGTGCCACGGGCCAGCGACGATCCAGCACGCAGACGAAGCGGGGACAGGGAGGATCTCCTTCCGGAATGCAAAGAATCGATGTGTGAACGAACTCTTCAGAGGTGGAATTGGCGGCTCGTTCTTGCGGGCCGGCGACGAGCGGAGGAACAGAGACATGGAATTGGCGGCTCGTATGCTTGAGATCAGGCGCATCCGCGGTGACGTCTTGGGCGCGCAGGGAGGCTGGGAGCGGGGGCACGGAGGGGAGAGCAGAGGACACCGACGGCGGCGGCCCGCGGTGGTGACTGGGCTGGAACATTTGCACAAGGCGCCCTCGCAATTTACAAAACGCCCCTGATTTCGATCTCGCGTAACAGTGGCGATCCAGATATTTTACATATAGACCTCTTGTTTGGATCGCGATTAATAGTCGCGATTCAAATATCACAAGGCCCCCTGATTTAGCCAAAATAGTTACGAATCGCTCCCTGGCCTCCGCCTGCCTGTCCGTCGCCGGCATCCCACCGCTTGCCGCCGGCGTACTTCCGTTTCTCGTCCCTGCGACCACTGCCCTGCTCACCGGCTCCGCCGTGATCAACGTTGGCCGCAGCCTTGCCTGGATTCCGGCGCCGTGAAAGCTTGTACCAGCCGGGGGGGCCATGGTGGCGTGGTCCGTACCTCGCCGTCGTCGCTTCCCAGCCTGAGCCCGCGGCAGCTCAAAGTCAACAATGGCGTTGGTCAGGTCACCTGTGCCGCGAACACGCAACTGCAAGTCTGCAAGGGGGAGACGTATGACTGCCCCCTGTGGTCGATCCTCTGCAGCGGCAACGGTGCTGATGAACAAGTGTGTTCATCAGTGCCTCCTTTGCTGATTTCATCAACAGTTTACATTGTGCAAAGAAATCTGCTTGCTTTTGAAAATACCGTCACACTTGTTAGTTCCATTCAGCAACTACAGAAGTTAATTTCAGTGTTGACCGTAGTTTGCGAGGCCCATTATAATTCTTCAATTCAGCTGTCAGGATTCTAAATTTCTAATTTCATTCCACCACTGACAGGCAGTACCACGCCATACTGACAACACACGTAAATTTCATCAAATTAACTAGATTCAGTTCCATCCACGACGCAACTTTCAGTTTCATAACCGGACATGAACAACGCAAATCACGGTTCTGAAAAATTCAGGCATTGCCTCAAACGTCACAATAACAACGATGACATAACGAATTCAAGATGCAGAAAGCTCTAAACATTCGAAACAAAGTCACTATGATCAAATGTAGGGATCTACTCCCATTCAAGATATCATTACAGTACAGAGCTAAGGAAAATTATCGACTCCATGTTAGCCGGTTATCCAAAAGCAAACTGAAGAAATCATTCACATGATCAAATGTAGTGGATCTACTCCCATTCTTGAATACTGAATGAATCCACCAAATAAACCAAGTAACCCTTTGAACTGTTTGGCCGCCTATTTTTAGCATTCATTTATCTACATGCACAACTTTTCTGGGTTAAGAACCTGCAGCCTGCAGGCAATCGAAGCAGAGAAACATTGTTTAAAAAAAAAAAGAGGCTCTGCCTACTGAAATGTGAAACTGTAATGTTACAACGTGACAAAGCCATACTTTCATTGCTTAAAACGGGAAGTACTGGACTAGCTCACAAGAAGTTCTCACAAAAGGATCTGCCTACTGAAATCTGTGAAACTGTAATGCTACAACGTGACAAAGCCATACTTTCATTGCTTAAACAGGGAAGTACAGGCCAACAGGACTAGCTCGCAGTGAAAGGGCTCTTGGACTAGTGGTTAAGACACCTGAGTAGCACCTTTGAGGTGCTAAGTTCGACTCTTCGTGGGAGCGAATTTTCTAGGATTTAACGGCTTTGTGCTTTCAGCGGTAGGTGACACAGCCGTCGACAGCGAGGCGCCAGTGGTGACATTTGCCGGCTCAGTCTTCGAAAATGCTCATAGGGGTAGGGCTTGCGTATGTGCGTTCATAGAGATGAGTGTGCGTGCGTGTTGTGAGTGTCTGAGTTATACTGTGTAATCGCAAAAAGAAAAAAAAAACAAGACTAGCTCGCAAGAAGTTCTCAAATGAGCCATATGTGGTGTGTTCATCCAAAATATTTGGTCAAAACTGGCAAAGAGTAAGCTTTAGAGTGTTCTTTCTAGCCCTGTCCAGAAATACCAGATAGTCAAATTCAGCTGATGTTCTGTAAGCATTCCTTCCTCCTTATGCACGATTTTGAGCTGATGTAACAGGCGCTTTCCTGCATCACCAAATTCACAAACCTGTCCTGATGATATTCTGATAATCGACAATTGTGTCACTTGGCTGATTGATCAAGGAAACATCTTCTTCTCCTCCCCACATGGTTGGCCGAGTGCCACCAGCGGGCGACGATCCAGCACAGCACACAGACGAAGTGGAAGACCGGAACGAACTAGAGAAGAGAAGAAATCAGTGAATATTTCCTTCAGGGACTCTAAAGAATCGGTGTATGAACGAACTCTCTGGAGGTAGAATTCGCCGGCGATGAGCGAGCGGAGCCGACCGTGCTCGTGCGCTTGAGGTCACGCGTAGCCGCGGGAGAATCAATCTCTTGGTGGGAGATCGGGACACGCAGGAGGATGGGCGCGTGGGCGGACGGAGACGAGAGCGGAGGTCACCGACGGCGGCGGGGCGTCGCCGGCGGCTGCGCGCGGTGACTGGGCTGGAACATTTGCAGAAGGCGCCCTAACAATTTGCAAAATACCCCCTAGATTGGATCACGATTAATAGTCGCGATCCAAATAATTTACACATAGCCCCCTGATTTGGATGACGAGTAATAGTCACGATCCAAATATTTGCACAAGAACCCCTGATTTGGTCAAAATATTTACGAATCGCTCCCTGGCCTCCGCCTGCCTGTCCGCCGCCAGCATCCCGCCGCCCGGAGTACGGATACCAATCCCGGCAACCATTAGAGCAACTCCAGCAAGGACCCTACTTGGACCCTCATTTTGCATGCCCTCTCAAACTCCATCTCCAGGCATGCATTCCCAGGGTCCTCCAATCTCCCCCTTCATTCGTGGGTCCCACAGTTTTTTTCCATTTCCTTTTTTTCTCTTCTTTTTCTTTTTTTCTCCCTTCTCCTTCCTCCTCCCGCCCGCCACCGCCGCCGTTGACGCGCCGGGCCGCCCGCGCCCGATCCCCTCGCTGCCCGCGGCAAGCGACAGCGGCCCGGCCACGCCTACCCGGCTTCCGCCGCCGCCGCCACGCATGGAGGATCTCACCTCTACTCCGGCCGCGCGAGGTGGGCTGCCGGCGCCGCCTACCGCCGCGACAAGGCCCGCCGGCGCCGTCTACCACCGCGAACAGGATTGACGGCTCTGGATCGACCGGATCGACGCCATGGATGACACGCGGGCGCCCTCATCGACGTTCCCCGTCTCCGCGCCGTCGACTCGCGCCATCTCCAACGGCGCTCGGCCTCCGCGGCCGTCTGTCGATCCACCGGCGAAGAAGAAGCGTTCTCTCTTCATCGCACCGCATCCCCGTTCGAGAGCACCACCTCCCAGCTGCAACCCGCAACCCTTGCCGACAGCACTTCCTCCCGGTGACGGTTCCGGCTTCCATTCATCGTGGCTACAGGCCACTGCCTCCGCCGCCCCCTGGGACGCCCATGGCACAGCTTCAGCATCATCAGCATCATCCGGTGATTTCAGGCACTCCCAGTCAGCATTCTTCGACTGGACCCCGACGACCGACAATGCTGCTGAGGTAAAGCTCTTGGGTTCATAATTTGATTGCAGTTTCCTCTTCTGAATTTGATTGCATCTGTTCCTGTGATAAGATATGAACATGGACTGATTGTGAGCTGTGTGAGCAGTGGAATGAGTAGCAACTGGTGATTAGTGGAATGAATCACAATTGTGTCAATGCAATTCCACTAATTTGCATTCTTGATAAATGTGTGAATGTTCTGTTCTGAACTGCAATGCCAATAATACTAGCTTGCTTCAGTGAAATGCCAAATATATCTGAACTACAATGCCAAAATGTATGTTGACCACGGCTATTTGTTAATCTGACTAATTGGAAGTATACAGGAGCAATACTTGTTGCTCTTTGTTCATGGCTTAATTGTCAGATTGTTCATGGCTTAATGTATGTTAGTGTAGAGTTCAGTGGATTTCATGAAGGGATTAAACTGTATTTTTCTTCATGAATTTGATTAAAATGCTTGACAGTGTGTGGTCACTTATCTGATACATGTCTGGGAATACATGCAGTTTGTTTTGATCCTACTGCAATTAAAAATATATCTGAATATGTGCTGGCTCTGAGCTTGAGCCAAGTTTCAGTCAGGTTAACCATTTGTTCTTCTTTTTTTTCTAAAATAAGTTTCTAGTTTAGTACATTTGCAGCATTTTGCTCACCAGTTGTAACTGTGAGCTATTTTACTCACATATGATTCTTTACAGCTTTACACACATTGCTGGATTCTGTTACTCACATATGACTCATAACTTTCATTCTGGTTCAGATGCACACATTGCAGAGTTTCAGTTAAGTAGCAGAATGTATGAGGGTGCAGTGTCATTTTAGTGGCAAATATTGTTAACAAGCTCTGTAGCTATCTATCTTTGAGTGTAATTCAGTTTCAGACCACCTTAATTGGTTTTCATCGTAGGAGTATTGACTGACTGAGCTTTGCAACAGTCATTTCAGAGATGCAACAGTGGATTTTGCTAGGCCAATCAAAATGCTAAAGCTAAATCCCTCCCAACCTCAACCCCAATACATAATCACAGGGAATTTCTGATATCCAACAGAAATACGCGAGTCTAGTTTCCCACTGAAACTTCTTTGCCATTTGTTTACAAATCTTCAGTGTTTCAAGAAAAAAATCTACTGTTGGATTCCAATAGGCAGAACGAGGAGAGCACAACAGAGCACTGAAAGTCTCAAGAGTGATACTAGTTTCTATGTGATAATATTTGGAGAAATGAAACCCAGGGAACGCTGCTTAGATTAATCTTATTCGTAATTGCCTAAACAATGAATAAAATTGTGCGGCGAGAGCACTTGACACAACAGCCGCATCAAGTCAACAGCAAGGGATATATCTTCAGATCAAATTCAAGAGTACTGACGGGGCACAGAAATTAGACGAGGGGAAAAAATTAAACCTTCGCCGCTTTGCTCCGCTTCTGATTTCTTGATTGATTGCTCGGTTGAACTCCGTCGTTGTCGGAGCAGGGCGTGGCGGCGCCGGAGCAGAGCGCGGGGGGCACGGCTGTGAAGGGATTGGAGCACGGCGTGGCGGGCACCGGAGCAGAGCGGGCGCCGGAGCAGAGCGCGGCGCGGAGCAGAACGCGGCGGGCGCACGGCGTCGCGGCGGAAGCGCGGCGGGCAGCGGACGCGCACGGCGTTGCGGCGGCGTCTTGTTGGAGTTGCTCTGACAAGGGGATCCCACGCGAAATAGAGTTGAAGCAGGTTTTTGGGCCTCTATTTTTGCAGGCCCGTCTGTAAAATGGAAGTAGGGGCTTTGATTTAGGGTCCTTTGCTGGAGTGCTCTTGCCCTGCTCACCGGCGCCTCCGCGCTCATCGGCCGCCGCAAATCAACTGTGTCAGCAGTCTGATAATTTCATTTCACCACAGACAAGCAGTACCCCGCCATACTGAAAAGACAGGTAAATTTCATCATCAAACTAATTATATCCAGTTTAATCCACGACGCACGTTTCAGTTTCAGAATCGGACATGAACAACGCAAATCATGGCACTGAAAGATTCACTTATCAGGCATTGCCTCAAAACGCCACAATAACAACGATGATACAACGAATTCAAGATGTGCTAAACATTCCAAACAAAGTCACTGCTGGAGCATGCTGCCAGATACTATTACAGGACAGAGCTAAGGAAAATTATCGACTCCAAGTAAGTACTGATACAGCCAGTTATCCAAAAGCAACATGAAGAAATCATTCACATGATCAGACGTAGTGCATCTACTCCCATTGCGGCGCCGTCAGGTTTGAACCGGGATGTCCCTGAGTCCAACCAAATGTGACACCAGAAGATGCAGCTCGTACGAGCTGGGACTCAACCCACCTTAGACCTCCCACTGGCCGGGATGTGTAGTTTGCAACGTGAGTCTGCATCCCAGCATAACGTTCCATCATTGGCCAATACACGCCAGTGCCACTGCCTCCATGGTGCATCCCGTTGTGTTGGGCAATGAGATGCCATGCCGGACTGAGTTGTTGATGTTCCAGACCTGTGTTATACTGGATCCCAGGGTTAGCAGCTTGGTACGCCATGTCTCCCACCACCTGCCCGCCATACAGATCTACTGCACCACTGCTGAAAACGTTCTGATTCAGTTCGCCACTGCTTCTGCCCACAGTTGCAGTACCCAAACCCGAGAGGTTTTCCATGTCAGACATCAATATGCCTTCATCGAGGTCCCACGTCCATCCTGGAACACCATTAACGAGTGCATTGACCTGAGGATGGAAGATGGGTTGGGGCAACAAAGGAGCCGTTGGAATAGGTGGCCTCATGCCAATGTAGCTGCCATAGTTACTCCGCGGCTTTCCTTGGCCCTCAAGTTGCATTTTCAAAGTATCATCAGGCAAGAGAACAGTTCGAGTTGGCTGTGCAAGGTACTCAGTGCCAACATGGGTCTTGGACTCAACTTGCTGTGCCTTAACAGATAACTCCTGCATCACATTTAACAAAAGAGAGTTTGCTGCCTCTGCCCTGAACTTTGGTACAATCGGAGCTGAGCCATTTGAGCTTACTTGGTACCCAGGAGTGCTGCTCCTACCATTATGCCTGCTGGTTTTCTTATCCTTACGGTTCTTTTTTTCTGGAAGACGATCATTATGATTCCCAGCTTCAGTTTGTGCCTTAGCTTTTGTAGCAGTGGAAGTATCTAGTGCTTCTTTACCACGACTATCAGTTTCCAATCTTGATGTTGATGTTTTATTGTAAGGCGTTGTGTGATTCTCTGCCATTGGGACTGGCCCCAGATTCTGCAGCTGCTGCTCTTCTTCGCATGCAATCTTCTCTGTTTCACTTCTTTTTGTTGGTGCGTGTATTGCTGTGCAGTTCAGCCCGCCAACCTCAGACTGTTTTTGCTTGTTTGGCTCTTCAACAGGGGTGCGCATGACACTGTCATTCCTGTGGGGAAGCTTTGCATGCTGTACACCATGCTGATCTTTTTCTGATTGCATTTTCTGCTGAGAACTTGCAGAGCCATTAATTGTATCACGTACTTCCTTGGCCACTGTCTTCTCATGGTTCACAGATGCAAGCGAAACATATCCAAGCAATATACTTCCCACAGCAAAACCTCTAACAGTTGCAACCTGTGCAGGGATTATAGAACTGCTGATGACAACGTCTGTAGAATGGGTTTTATGCATGCTTAAGGCTTCTGTATTCTCAGTACAAAACGCATGCGGTTGCACAGGTCTCATGTTCTCATTTTGGGTTGAGAGGTCCACATGACGTTTATCTTCAGAGCTTCGTGTGTCCATCAGAGTCCCAGCATTATTTGTGGCATATTTAGTATTTTCAGCAATGTTTGACCTCTCCCTTAAGATTCTCCCCTGTGAATGAACTCGCCTTGGCCTATTCTCCATCGGCAAAAGCTTTGGAACAATGGTGTCACTAGAACCTGCTGCCCTTTTCTGGGCAATGTGTTGCATATTTAGGCCAGTTTTCTTGGCTGAAGCCATGACATTATGAATAACAGGGTCTCCGGTAACACCTGCAGTGCCCGATGCTGGACTGTAGCTGATGGAAACTGTAGTATTCTTGACTCCATTTTCTGTCAGGGGCACATTACGGTTCTCAGCACAGTCAATACGACATGTATCTGTTGAAGTATCATGTTCAGTACTGCCACTGCCGCTGTTTTTTTGTCTAGAAAGACTCTTGTCGGCTTCTATTGGTGAATCATTTGACTTCCGACTCTGCACAAATAAATGGCTATTTACCTCTTCCAGTTTTGCCATAGACTTTACCTTTTGTTGAAATTTTCCCCTCTCTTCCTGTAGTTGTTTGTCGTGTTGAGCAGACACCTTCCTGCTTTTTGAATGCTAAATTCGCCAAATAAACATGAGTTAATAACAACAAATACAAGGTTTGGAGCATATGAGGCACCAAATTAGCCCTTTTTTGCCTAGTTACTTGCCTACTTTTAGCAATTCGTATTGGGTACTTATTCTGTTATAAAAAATCGTGAAGGCAATAGAAGTGAAGTAAGATATCGTGAAAAGGATGCGCCTACATAGAATGTATGTTACTGTCACACAATATATGAAAATGGTGCATGTTTCTAAAGATATTCATATATCTTAACATGGATATAGATGGATTTGCAGAAAAAGAAATATCTCTTATGTTCTATATTTGAGTACTAACTGTCTATTATGTTAAGATATTGATTGTAGAGTAAAAGACGTTCCTGAAAGAAAAAGAAACTCTTATGTTCCACAGTTGATTATTAACTAAGGCATTCCAACATAAGCTGTTCGCATATTATAAAAATAGTTCAATGACGTTGACAATGCTACAGAAAATATTCTTGGTCAAGTAAAAGGACTTATTTACTTGACAGCGGTAGAAAATTACGAGTGACAATTACATACCTGGATTTCACAATCAGGAAAGTTAAGCATACCATCAGAAGTTCTTACATGCACCTGCAGAGTGCTATTCTCAGGAAATGACTGATCTTGATTTGACATAACAACTGGCAAAGAGTCAACTGAAGAGTGCTCTTCCCATCCATGTCCACAAATCTTTGAATCCATGTCCTTAACAGGGCTTCGTGTGCCCATATCAGCAACCTTTGTAATATATTCTGTATTATCAGTAATGTTTGACCTCTCCCATAAAATCCTGTCTCGCGAGTGAACTTGCCTTTGCCTATTCTCCGTTAGCAAAAGCTTTGGAACAATCATGTCACAAGACTGTGTTGCACTTTTCTGGGCAATGTGTTCCATCATGTTAATGTTGGCTTTCTTGGCTGAAGGCATGACATTATCAATCAAAGGATCACTGTTAACACCTGCAGTATGATTAACTCCATTTGCTGTCAGAGAGACGTTATGATTCTTAGCACCATCAACAAAACATGTATCTGATGTTGAACTATGATATTTGGTAGTGCCAATGCCTCCAGCTTTTTGCTTATGTAAAGTCTTGTCAGCTTCTATCAGTGCATCATTTGACTTCTGACTCTGTAAAAATGCAGAATTGGTCCCCTTTTCCTGTTTTGCCACAGATTCTGCCTTTTGTTGAATTTTGTCCCTCACCTCTTCTGGTAGTTGTTTGGTATGTTGAGCAGACAACTCCCTCCTTTTTGAATGCTGAATACACCAAATAAACATGAATTAATAACATAAATACAAGGTTCAGTGAACAAGGGATAACTAAATAGTCCTTGTGTACAGTTGCCTGCCTACTTTTAACAATTCATTTACATACATGTGCAACTCTTGGGAACTCTATTAATAAAAAATAAAAGTGGGAGTAACATATAATGAAAAGGATATGCCTACCTAGCATATATGTTAAAGTCACAGTATAGGAAAAGATGGCAACTTTGATACACATTTTCTTGACAGTTGACAACTGTTGAGTAGTGCTCCTCAGTGCATTTTTCATTCATAAAGGCGTTAGTAAAGTAAAGTACATCGAACAATGGAAACTGTGCACACATCTATCTTAACATGGATATAGATGAATTTGTACATAAAATCCATTCCTGGAAGCAATAGAAATATTTCTAATGTTCTAGCTAGTCATGTTGTAACAGAATAGTTCAGTGACCTTGATACTGTTAGAGGAAGTATTCAAGTACAAGGCATCATTTACTTGACCAGGGCAAAATTATATGGCAATGGTATCATACAAATTGACAATCGTTTACCTGAATTTCACGATCAGGAGAGTTTAGCATATCATCAGCTGTTCTCATATGTGCCTGCAGAGAGCTGTTCCCAGGAAATGAAGGACTTTGACGAGTATTTTTCACAATTGGCAAAGAATCAACTGTAGAGTGCTCTTCCCATCCATTTCCAAAAACATTGGATGCAATGTCAAAAGGACTTCTTGAAGTATTCCCTCCTCCATAAACATCATAATCAGCAGATTTACCAGACTTTCTAGCTTCATCGGATTCAGTAACATGTCCTCCTGACAGACCAACTATTACACTATCAGCAGACTCATTTGATGGACCAGTGAGCACCAAATTACCACATTGAGAAACAGAATTATCCAAGTCACAGGCAGCAGTAACACCATTGGTTACATCACTGAAGGGAATATACTTTGACACTTGATTTGTTTTTGCATCAATGCTTTTTGTGCATTCAGCCTTGGATTCCCTGCATGAAGATATCTCAGACTCGTTACGGGCACGAAGATTCCTAGCTTTGATATTTAGACACCTTATTTTCTCTAACAGCACCAAATCTTTCTTGATAACAGGTAGTTTCTCAAGTGTGTCTGAATGATTATCTTTGACCTTTCCAGATATGAGATGAGGTTTACTTGTGGCACAAACATCAGTAGGCACATGAGCATAACATGAATCCCTATTTTCTGGCTGATAACCACCATGTACTGGACCATGCCTTGCTTCTTCCTCCTGGTTCAACAGGGCTTGACCACTATGAGTAAGAGATTCAACAGGCAAACTGCCAGTGCCAGGGGTGTCTCCAGGCTTGAATGGACCATATGATGCTGATTCTGTATGCCACATTCTATTTCTGTCAGGCGGGTGATCAGGAGGGTGGCTCCAGCGATCGGGACG